>CM061063.1:147598652-147808450 GCA_030762895.1 Sophora flavescens
TGGGTTAGGGAGTCCCAAAACCTCAAACATTAAATATCAAACACTCGTCCATTTCGAAGGTTCTAGAGTAAAGATCATCTTCCCCCTACCTCAAATGAAATTACGTTGTTGTTGGAGATGTTGTTTTGGCTTCAACGACTCGAGAGGGGGGGGGGGGGGGGTGAATTGAGTTTTCAAAAAATATTTCCCTCTTAAAACTTTTTCACAAAGCTTTATAAATCAGAGTTGCGGATTAGTGTTCTCAGGATCTTTTACAAAATCGGTGAAGCATTTTTACAAAATCTTAAATAGAAGGTGATGAGGATAAGAAAGATTAATTCAGAAAGATTCAGAATAGGTTTGGGTTTAATAACTCAGTAATAACAAAATACAGTTGATACAAATCAAGAACAGAAATTGTATTGAACTTTAAACATCAAAGTTGCAGGTTCTTGAACATAAACAGAAAGTAAAGGAGTTTGAGTTTAGGGATACCACACAACCAGATTTATCCTGGTTCAGTCACCTCCACTGTGACCTACATCCAGTCCCCACTCCACCTGTAGGATTTCACACACTAACACACAAGCTTTACCAGGTAGCATGAAAAACCTTCACACCACAAAGCACTCCTTCACCTCGAGATACCACACTCTTGTGAAGAGCCTCAATGTTCAACCTTAGGGATACCTCACCCTAATCACTCAGAGAGACTCCCTCTCTCTTTACAATCAAAAGTAAAAACAAAAGTTGATTCCTAACTCTCAGTAGTCATATAAACAAATTGAAGCACTTTGAGTATTGAAACACTCTTTTCTCAGTAAGCTCAATAAAGATGATGAATGATTTTCACAATTGATTTCTCAAAACGATTTCGTAAAACTATGATATGTTATGATATTCGTATATGTTGTTTAAGTGTTCCTTTGATCCATCTTTATATAGAAAACAAGCTATAGTCGTTGGGATCAATCAAAATAGATTTGGATCTGATTAACAGAATCTGTTTTCTTGATTTTCATTCTTGAAATAAGATTCTGATTGTTCTTGTAGAATTCGCATCCATAAAATAACCGAGTCCATTTGGAAAAATAGCCGCGTCCATTTGACGAAAATAGTCGCGTATTTATTAAAAAAATTACCGCGTCCATCTTTAAAAAATTGCCGAGTCCATTTGAAGAAAATAGTCGCGTCCATTTGCCACGTCAACAGACGGGAGTACTAACACAAAGTAATTGGACGTGCTCCAACTAGTAGACGAGCTCCATATGCAATGTCAGTGGACAGAGCTTCTCATTAAGGTCTTAGCAAGTCCAAAGACTTGTGTGGACAAGCATTTTTATTACTTCACTGGACGTGCGCTTGTGTCACTTTAGTGGACGTGCGCTTGTGTCACTTTAGTGGACGTGCTCTTGTATCACCTTAGTGGACGTGCGCTTGTATCACTTTCTTGGACGCCATTTTTTACTATTCCCAGTGTTGGACGAGCACTTATATTATTCCAGTGTTGGACGAGCGCTTTGAAATCTTATTTTAAAAATCATTTTCATTTAGGAAAACTTATTCCTTTTAACGCAGGTTATGAAAAATGATTTTCTTTCATGCATCTTTTCAAATTGAGCTTATTTGTGAATAAGAGATTTCATCTCTTACAAATCATCTAAGACTTAACACTAATTTCTTCGTTAAGCTCTTGTCTTGACGATCCCTTGATCTTCGTCCTTGCTCCTTGATTCCTCCAAGTTCTTTCTTGAATATTCTCCTTTGGTTGCTCACTGAACTTGTTGAATATTGCTTGATACCTACCTTTACAATTTGAAACTAAAAAAACTTGCATACATATTAAGTTGTATTTGTCATATATCAAAATTTCTAAGTCATTGAGTTTAACAGGAGAGAGATATGAGTTGTATCTTCTGCTTCTGGTTGGGTTCCTTCTGTCCACAAAATGAGATAAGAGTAGGAAGAGTGATTTAGAAACAAAACAATAATATCTATGAAGAGTGTAACACCCTCCCTTGGGCATTACATGATTACCTGTTTGCGGAAAATAAATTAAAAGAATATTTGTGGTTGCTTTCGAAAAAAATACTATTTTCTTCTTATTATTATTTCTCATTCTCAAAATCGTGAAATTTTTTTTTCTTTTCTTTTTCAACATTACAACAACCAAGTAAGCATGACCAAACTTAAATATATAAGTACGTGTAAGTCATACAACTATACTGCCTCATATTATTTTCACACTTAGATCTTTAATAGTATAGATCATTATTTAATAATAAAACCACTACATTAAATAAAACATAAGCTGGTCATAACTAACAGACACTATAACACAAGGCAGTAGCATCAGTATACTCCGAGCTAAGTAGCCTTCTTCTTGTTGACACCATAATCCTTGAGTGGCTTCTCTGAACTCCCCAATATATAAACAACAAAGAAACCATAAATAAAACATGCAAGAGTGAGAAACCAATATATGGATTTAACTCGAGGACCACATGCGCGACACAACAGAAAACACACATATATATGTTATGCCTATACAAGCATTCATACTAAAACATATAATCTCATAATGGGTTTCACACCCCAAACATCATCCTTTGGAAAAGTATGCATAAACACTTCATATACACCATCTAAACATTCACACTTAATCTCATGAGAATTCCCAACAAGTGATGAGTTGATCAGGCTCCAGGCACGCAGCCAGAACACTAGGCACACGTGCGAACACGAGCACGCAGCGGAATACGGGCACGCAGCTGCACGAACACCAGGCACGGCCCAATCAATACAGTCGCAAATTTAACATAACGAGCACGTCTGCCAAATGCATGCAAAAACACTTTGTTCTTGACACTTTTATTTGTGTTTAATCTTTCTTTACCGAAGCTCAAAATGGCTCACGACTCACATAGTTTTAACATCTTTAAAACTTTCATTACAACACAGGACCTCACAGTCCGAGTGCTCAATCACGACACCTCTCGACCAATGCAGTCATAGGTTCGTGGTAATAGAAAACATCTTAAATGTTTAAACACAGTATACACCACATATACAGTAGACACCAAGTCTACAGGACCTCAACGTCCAAAGGACCCCAGGTCCATAACAACAAAGAACCTTAGTACCCCGACGTCTCGGTTACCAAGTTCAACACCACTTTCAACACGGTTGAATTAATTTTGCTTTCGGAAATTCTTTTCAAATGGGAAATTCTTCAATAAAATCCTTAAATAATAAAACTTAGTTTTCACAAAAGTGAGTCACTTGTGGTTTTAAACTTACTTAAAATACGTACCACCGTTTCAAAATACTTTCCGTCGACACTTTTCAAAATTTGCCGTCAATTATCACTTTTAAAGCCTTTTAAGCCAAAACTTAGCTTTTTCCCCTTAAATGATTTTTCTAAAATCATAATTAACTTATTTTCAACAATTAATTTCATAAAATAACTTTTTATAATATTACAGAATTTCGTACGTAAAAATTAGCAGTACAAAAATAATTTCACGGTTTCGCTCTCATTGTGACTTATAATTCACTCTTACAGTGATAAATTATTAAAATAATGATATTTTCCAAAATTCCTTATTTTTCCCAAATAAAAATTTCCATTAATATTATATACCGATATTTTACCGTTAAAACATTGAATATAATTTATGAAACTTCTTAAAGCTTTTATCCAATTAATTTAATTGGGCACTGACCACTGTCAGGCTTCTCAAACAACAACCAACAATAATATCACAGATATTCCCAGGCAGATCATGCATCACAACAGCATAATATAATTACAGATAAACAATTAAACCAACACAGATACAAATACCATAACTTAAACAACCTAAATAAATACCAACAGACAAATAATTACAGCAAACACAGGATATCATATAGCCATCGAGTATATCCCTCAGGTAATCCCCTCTTACCTCTTGTAGAATTCTCAGCGGAATAAATTGCTTCGTCGAATGCCCGGTTCTCACGTACACAACAGAATAAATTCAACCTTCAACAATACAATCAAACCATTACTAATCAAACAATTAAAACCATCAAAACCCTTCCTACATGGTCACGGCCTCAAGGGTCTTTGTGACTAAAAATTCCTAATCATGATTAAGTCATGGATTAATGATCCTTAATTAACTAAGATCATGGATTAGTGGCTAAACAACTAAATTTGGAAATCAAAACTTCCTAACTCACACACACCTAGTTTCGGCCATGACATGTTCATAGGGCTAGGGATTTTGTTTGACAAAACAACTTGGATTCAACATGAATACGTGAAAATGAACAAAAACTTTCCTCCCCCCACACCTATAGGTTCAGCCTTGACAAGAAATTAGGGGAGGAAATTTTGGTTTTCAACATACTCTTGGATTATGATAGAAGTGATAATAATAGAAACATAGAAATTGATTTCACATTTTTAGGATTTTTTTATGATTTATCAAATTTAAGAACAACTAAGATGAACATAAAAAATAAAGCTTTGAATCATGAAATGATTTGAAGAAACACTAGCTTAGAGATGATGAGGATGAAGAATCACCTATTGGAATTGAAAAATGATCAAGAAATCTTCAAGTTCCTTCACAAACCAAACTTCTCTGTTGTGAGAGAAAACTTAAAACAATGAAGAACTTTGTGGAGCTTTTGAGAAAGTGTGAGAATGATCATGAATGAGCTTGACTCTTCAAGCTTGTAGGCAGCCATGGCAAGCATGGGCCTTGCACCATTTTGGGCCAAGAAAGCCCAAGTCCAATTGATTTTTTAACATGAAAATAGCTTATGGCATAAAATCATGACATATGAAACTTAATTAAATCAAATAGTATCATGAAAATTAATTCTTGCCCATGAAATTTGGGCTCTAGGCTCCAGCCCTTAATGGGTTTGGATGACAAGAATTTGGCCCATTTCACTTGGTGTATCATGAAAATTAGTTTAGGGACCAAAATGTAATTAATAGAAAGTTTAGGGATCAAAATGTAATTATCCAAAATTGCTAACATAACCCTAAGCCACATTAAACCTCTCACATGGATGACTTAGTCCTAAGAGAATATAGTGTTTATCCACTTATCGAGTCCCGAAACTCCCGTAATCAGCTCCGTCGTTCGCCCGATTGAGTATAGCGTCCGTAAAACATATATTATTTCACTTTTTATGAAATAATTCTAAAAATATACAATCATAGGAAATAAAATAAAAATCTTAAGTTTTTCGTTCACGAATTAAAATTAGGTCTTTTAAGCAGTATAATCATACTGTCAATGAAATTCGCGGGTCGGATTTACCTGACTTTCCAACCTAAATTTTAATCGTAGCTTTGTACGTTCCAGTAGAATTGAGTGATGAACTCCGTTTATTTAAAATAATTTTCTAACACTCATGTAAATATTTAAACATAATCATACTTATTTCTATTATTTAAAACAGTGAAAATCGGGATGTTACAAAGAGCGGAATACAATGGAAACAAAGAAATGAAAAAGGCAGAGCCATGAGAAAAAATGAAATTAGAAGAAACAAACCAGTCGCTAGAAGGAAGAGTAAAGAGTACAGGGAAGAGAAACTAATTTTGGGGGGTGGGGGGGTGTTACCATTAGAAAGAGAATAATTTTTTTTTGAAAGAGATTCAAAACAAAGAGACGAGGAGTTTACTGTGAAACAGATGGTGAATTGATGGAGAGAGAGTGAAATATATGCATTATGATCTCACTAAGTTTTATTTTTTATTTTATTATTGTTATTTTAGATAGTGAGTTTTTCTCTTATATTCATCTTTTGTCATTTTATTATTATAAACAATTTTTCTCTTAAATTTTATCGTCTATCATTTTATTATTTCTTATTTTATATAGTACCTTTATACTTTAAGGACCCAACTGAAATTTTTATATAAGTTTAGGAACCCAATTGAAAACTTTATGTAATTTCAGGGACCTAATTAGAATTTTTTTAATTCAGGGACTAACTTGAAAATTTTCAAATACTTCAGGGACTAACTCAATAATTAAACCTTATAATAATAAGAAAAAGTGCCACCTAATTATTGAAGCACCCCATTAATGAAAAACCCAAAAAGGAACCAAAGATGATAACAGGCGAAAGAGCACAACAAAGGATCAGAAAACACCAATAAGAGAGAACAAGAGCCACCTCTCACTACTGAAATCCTTTTTGAGCTCTCCATTTCCATTACATAAATCCCCTTCATGAACTTTAAACACCTTTTTTTCTTCTCATTTTCAGTTTTATTTGATTTTTTTTTATAAACATGTATATATGATGAACATGTATGATATACTTAATTAGCAACCAAGTTTTTGTGAATTTGCGAGAGCTCTAAAAAACCTAACCGGATATAATAGTTCTTTAATCAATTAGTTAATTTTTTTTCTTTATTGGTTAAGAAGTACGAGCATTCAGCAAAAGAAGAGGAAATTAAATTAAAGACCATCAAATGGGCTTCAAACATTCAACATGATAACATGGTACTTTAGAATAAGGTTATCGATACCCTCAATTATTACCCATATTTTTTATTAATCAATCATAAATTATTAGCCCTACAGCTAGGAATATCCCAGGCTTCATCCCAACCTAAAAATCAAGCATAAAATTATAAACTATAATATTGATTGATTAATATGAATTATGAATAAGCAATTTAAAGTTCTAATATCTTTACTCAACACTTTATTATCTTAAAGATTTGGGGCCAATGCCAATGGTTAAGCTACAAGATTGCTGACAATCAATCAAGAAATTAAGCTTCTTAGTTATTTGGATGAATATTATTTTTGAAGTATTTTACACTGGTTTGAGAACTACCCTCTCTCTCTCTTAACTTTTGTTTTGGTATGGAATGCTATTCCATTTTAAGGTCAAAACATGCTTCAAACCTCACAACGATACTTCTAATTTTCTAAATAATGTATCAAGAATCACTAAGAATAATGTTAATGCAAAAAGATGCTGATGAAAAACGCAGCCATAAACATACGGCCGTGTCTCAAGTTCGTAAACGCTGATGCTCCTGCGTAGGAAGACATTGGCATGTCTCATCAGGACATGGTCTGAGACAAATTTTATATCTTCCAACCCTTGGGAGCGATTCAAGAGCTAGGGAAGGCATTCGATGAATCAGAATGGAGATTGCTACGGTAAAAAAGGTTCTTTCTCCTTGTTTCTTTACCTACCTCTTATTCCATGGATTGCTAAATGTGGGTTATGGTGGATCTTCTCTTCTTTTTTTTTTTATTAAAAAAAAATATTCATTCATTCAATTTTTTTTAATGATTTGTTAATTTCTGATTGATTGATAATATAAAAAATCTTTATACTGTCATTACATATCAATTAAATCCTTATTTATTAAGCCATTTCTCTGGGTGTCTACATTCGGCCAATTAATAAAGAATCAGTTTCCTCTATAACCGTAAAATACCACCATATATCTCTGCTTAATATATTCTCATAATTACAATATTCATTTAAACTGGAAACAAACAAAATAAATGCAGAAAATAAAGGCTCAACAGGCTCCCACATGTGATAACCTGAACTCATGCATAAAATATTGAACCTTCAGAGAGAAAAAAAGGAAAGGGGTTAAGAGGGGAAATAAGGAAAGGAAAAAAGAATCTCAATGTAGACTAGGCACACTATTGTTTGAATGCCCCTCTGAAACCAATACTGTAGCTATTTTCTAGGCCCTTCCTACCAACCACAGGAACATTTCCTTTCTGCATCATGGCCACAAACTCATTATAATCGATTCTTCCATCCTGCATTATGATAAAAACAGGAGTTAATATTAATAAACAATTACGAAAGCTTAATCATCATCAGAAGCTTGGTAAATAGTGATCAAATTGTAAGCAAACTTGAGTGTACCAATGAATGATGCTTCCCTAAAATGTACACTCTCTATCCATAGGAGAGTGAGTGTGATGGTTTTTATATACAAACACAAGAAACATCTGCATCAAGATGCCACCCTTAATGGTGGCCAAAATAAGTAGCAATAATGACAATGATAAATTGGTGCCTCCTTTCATTTTTTTTAGCTCAACCTATGCTTTTAAAGAAAATAAGAACCATGGTCATGTGGGGTCCTGGGAGAAAAAGATACAGTAGAGAGGCTGTTTCTATTAGAATTTTGTGCGTTTGGACTTTTGCTGATGTATTTAGTTCATATTATATGTATAATGTATTGAATCCCTGTATATTATTTGGTAATTAAATTTTTGAGATTATTGGGCAGGAAAAATCCCTCTGCCCAGAGATGTCATCAAAATCGTTTCAAGTTTCTACAGCAAGATGCTAATAAGATTCCATCAAGCCGACGAAAGTTTTTATAGTTCCTATAACCTAAGGCTTTGTTTGAGAGTTTTGTTTTGGAGGTGAAGTAAAGGAAAGGGAAGGTTTGTGAGTTTAAAAATTTGGGGGGAAGGTTGAGGATTTTAGAAAACCCCAAAACCCCTCCTAAGCCACTTTTTTGTTTACCCCAATTTTGGGTTTTTTTTGGGAAAATAATTAAATTACTAATTTACCCTCCTAGTCTTTACTAATTTGCATTAATTTTTTTTAAAGGTGTATTAATATTATTTAAAGAATATTACTTATGTTAATTTTCAAAAATAAGGGTAAGATTGTAAAAATATGTCATAAACTCCCCATTTACTTCCCCTCATATAATATGCACTCATAAACAAGGGGGAGTTTATGACATATTTTTACAATCTTACCCTTATTTTTGAAAATTAACATAAGTAATATTCTTTAAATAATATTAATGTACCTTTCAAAAAAAAATATTAATACAAATTAGTAAAGAGTGAGAGGGTAAATTAGTAATTTAATTATTTTCCCCCAAAAAAACCCCAAATTGGGGTAAACCAATAAATTGGGATGAGGAGGGGTTTGGGGGATTTTCTAAAATCCTCAAAACCTTCTCCTCCAAATTTTTAAACTCACAAACAGGGAGAGATTGTCACAAACCTTCCCTTTCCCCTCCAAAACAAAACTCACAAACAAAACCTAAAGGAACTTCTTGAGCTCAAGACATGAAAGAAGATGTAGCTAGAAAGGATAAGAAAGCCAAGCAGTTCATTTGTGCTCAAGAAAAACATTAGCTGCACTCTGTTGCGTCAGATCCTTCATTGGAGAGAGCTGGACTGGGAGGTGACCTTTACCCATACCTATAGAGAAGGAAACAAATGCGCTGATTGGCTTGCTAATTGGGCCCTTCGGCAACATCTAGGATTACATATGTTAGAATCTCCCCCTGGAGAGTTGGTTAGTCTTATTAGCCATGATTTTTCTGGGGTCTCCATACCCCGTGTGGTTTCTGTTTTAGTATAGGTGTTTCTGTTTTTGGGCTCTAGCCCCTTTGTAACCAAAAAAAAAAAAAAACATTAGAAGAGGATCTGTATTGAATAGATTTGGAAACCACTTACATTATCTTGATCAATTTCTCCAATTATGTCCTCCAAGCGAACATCTCCTATGCCAAACTCATCACAAGCCTGTTGAAGTTCATCTTGAGTAATATAGCCGCTTCCATCTTTATCAAAGTAAGAAAAGGCTGCAAATAGATGATCTTCTCTTTCAATCTTGTTTAGATGCAATGTTGCAGCAATGAACTCGCCATAGTCAATTGTTCCACTGTTATCTATATCAGCCTACAATTTCAAGTTGTAGCAATATGTGGAGATTTGAGTTAGCCAACTAAAAAAAGTACTTCACTAATTTATTACTATGAATCTATGATAAAATAAAAGTTTTAAGAGACATCCGTTCATCCAATATTGATTTGATTTGGTTTTCATGTTAACTACCCAGTGTATGTGACTGAACAAGGTAAAATTCTTACTTCTAATATATGAATAAAAACAACTGATAAACTTGTCTTCATGTAAGATGAGAAGGTGCTATTCTAGAATCATTTTTAATAGTAGGATGTTGTGCTAGAAATGAAAGCAAAGGAATGTAGTAATATAAATCACAAAGACAGAATTAATTCCCTAAACAACAAGCGGCTTCCATGTCTAACATATGCCTGAAGTCTGAACCAAAACTCAGTCTGAACTTCTACACCGTTAAACAATGCTTTTAGGAATATAACTAAAAATATGTTGGTTCAGAGGTCATTGATCTCCTCGTTCAATTCTAGGGTCCAAATATTACCCATCAATTGTTAGAGCTAAACCAAGGCTTTCAATGTTGCTTGCAATTGGTCTTAATTTTTGTCAACTATTAATTTTTTTTTTCTTTAGAGGTCAAGCCTTGATGTAAAGATAAGGTTGTTGACTTGTGACCTAAAGGTCACGAGTTCAAATCCTGGAAAGAGACTCTCTTCTTGCCTCCCCAAACCCCAGTAGGTGGGAGCCTCATGCACTAGACCATCCTTTATTATTATTATTTTCTCTAAGTATATATATATATATATATATATATATATATGTCAATGCCCTGACAGATTTGCTACCATGGCAATAAAGAGATACACACAATCCGATAGGCCCAACTCAGTTGTGTAATCATGGGACCCATTTCATGTGTCACATTGTTCCCAATCCTTGGGATCAATCCAAATCCATTCTATGCAGTACTCCCAACACATTTGTCCATCCTTGTCCTTCAACTGCACACCAAAGTGCCTAATACTTGGAAATTGGAATTCTGATGCTTCTTTCAGACTAGTGTTCATACAATGTTTATATGCTTAGATATGTCCATCTTCCGGACAGCATGATTAGCCAAGTTAGTTTTGTTTTTCCTCCAGCTTTTCCTCTCCCTTTAAGTTCGAATTGTTCACCATTGTCAAACTTCTCTCCACTTTTGCCAGTCAATGAAAATGACTACCTTGTGACAGCCTCATCCAAAATTCAAAACTAAGACTTTAAAAAAATATTAACAAAGAATCACTGATTACTATATTATCAAGCCATACTTCTAAATTCTAAAATGGCAAATCTAACTATGGGCAAGAGGATTCATGTCAGAAACATTAGCCAAGTCTTAACTATTGCAAAATCTTCCCTTTTTCATTCATTTTGCGTATTATTCTCTAACTAATGCTACTTATTTCTTTCAAATTTATAAAACATGCTTGAAAAGATACTCACCGCTTGCATTAAATCATAAATTTCAGACTCCTTAAGATTAGCACCAACTCTTTTCAAACCAGCTTTAAGTTCTTCAAAAGTGATTTGACCACTGTTGTCTGTATCTATCATCTTGAACATTTCTTTCAAGCCGGCTATTTCTTCTTCAGATAAGCTCTCTGCAATAATCTGAAAAATACAAAAGATGATAAAATAAAGAGGTAGAAATTATAACATTTCATTTTCACCTTGCAGCCATAACTCCATACTGAAAGACTTCCCATCCTAACACATTCAGTCAAAGTATCTGCACACTCAATTTTAAGCATCAATATCATGCCCTAATGACATGACAAATAACTTTCAAGATTTCACATTCACAGACTTACAATAAGAGCCATTTTCTTCAGCTTGTTCATAGCAGAAAATTGCTTCAAGCGACTCAATACGGCGGAATCAAGTGGCTTGTCAGGAGCAACACCATCAACTTGAATCCATGGATGACCTGCAGGAAATTAAATATGTATAAGACGAGAGAAAACAGAGTTCCGTGTAATGTCATATTATTTCAAATTTAGCAATAATAATTGTAAATGTAACTGGTTTGTGCTTTCCAATAAAGCACAGAAAGGCTAGTCCACAATACCACAGAAGCCCCACCATTCTAGTTATACAAATAGGGTATACACTTTGTGCATAATCATCCCATAAACCTTCTGGGAAATTGCAATTGAAGTAAGAAAGTATATCTACGAGCAATTGATCTAGATATCTATGTCAAGTGTGTTATACTTCCTTTCCGAATACGAACAACACTATAAACAATAAACAATTACAACACAGTTCAGATCCCAAAGAAAATGTAGACTTCATTGTTACTTCGAACTTTCAATGGAAGATCAAAACATGTTTAATTAATTAAAGATTCAATTGCAAAACATGTTCTAATATGATTGGGAACATGTCTAGAACCTCAATATACAAATATATCTTATATGCTAAGAGTCATGCAATGTTTGTAAACACAGCCATTTTTCGCAGACACAAGCCTAGCAGCTATTTTACATAGCTAAGATAGTTGCTGGAATTATAGGGTTTAGGTAAGAGGGAAAAGAGAGAAAGACAGCTAATGATAATAATAATGAATATATGATTGATAGATGTAATATGAATCATGATACAATAACCTAACCTGATACTACTTTATACTAACAATTAGGTAAAGTACTAGTACTAGCTCAAGCCTACAAATAGTAAGACTAATAACCTCAATATATTCTAACAATAACGATGATTTTTGCTTTGACAATTAAAGTGAGAGCAAATCATGGATAGATGAACTTGTTTCATAAATGACTAACACCAACTGTTCACAAGAAGTTTGTGTCCAACCACAAAATTTAACACGACAATTGTTCAACTATTTCCTATTTCTGGCAAAGATCAAAATGATGTCAAGATCATGACTGAATAATCAATTAGTAGAACTATATTTACATAATACTTGATGTGCAGTCATCCGCCTTCTAGGGTCACGAACAAGCATTTTCCTTACTACATCTTTGGCACTTTCAGAAATTTCAGGCCAGGGATCTGAAGAGAAATCAAGATCACCACGCAGAACCTGTTCAAATATCTCTTTTTCGGATTCTGCACAACAATTATGAGCACACAGAAGAGGGAAGGCATATTAATCATCAGAGAAATACAGGTATAAATTTGTAAGATCAAAGGTCAAAACTACACTGTCCAAATAAATTCAAAAGATCTCACCAGCCCAAAATGGAGGTACTCCACTCAAAAGAATGTAAAGGATAACCCCAGCACTCCATACATCTGCTTCAGGACCATAACGCTTTCGCAAAACTTCTGGGGCAACATAATATGGGCTGCCAACCACATCAGTAAATAGATCACCTGGAAGAAAAAAAAGCATCAATTTTTCTCCATAGAACCAATGTAGTGAAAGTTCTACTTAAGCTGTATGAAGCTGCAGTTTAAAATACACAGGTTAAACCACTTCTATGAAGAATACTGCCCATAAAAGATGCTTGAAACCTGCAGACGAAACTCAGCTGCTGCTGATATCTCCAGCACAACTGTACCCCCACCCTCTGTGTGTGTATTGTGTGTTTATGTTCATATAAAACCTATAGAAAGCTGCCATTTTGGTCTTTGAAAGATACACTTTTTTTTCCTCAGTTTAGTCCCTCAGCTTTTAATTTTATCAATTGAGCCTTTATAAATGTTTCAAGTCATCTCAACTAGACTGTGTCATTTGAGACTTGAAATATTTCAATTCATCAAACTTGCCTGCGTTGAACACATTTCATACACATTCCGTATTTCTCTCACCATATATGTTTACAATAAGGTCAAATTGAGATGAACCAAGAACTCAAACAGAAAGAGTTAAGTTGAGGAAGGAAAATTTCATGGAGCAAAACAGTAGATTTCTCTCTACATATATGACCATCAGATAATACCTGGCTTAAAGAACACGGATAATCCAAAGTCAATGGTTTTGAGAGGCGAATCCTCCTGTTGATTGACAAAGAGAAAATTCTCAGGTTTAAGGTCTCTGTGCATCACACCTAGAGAATGACAAGCTTCCACAACGCCAACTATAGTCCTAATGAGGTCAGCTGCCTGCCTTTCAGAATAATGCCCGCGCTGAATAATCCTATCAAAAAGCTCACCACCTGCACATAACTCCATCACAACATGAACTGCCACTGCATCCTCATAAGCACCTTTGATGGATATAACATTAGGATGCCCAGCCAAGTGGTGCATTATCTGAATTTCTCTTCTCACATCCTCAACATCCTCATCAGTTACAAGCTTCCTCTTTGCCATAGATTTACAGGCATACTCGCATCCGGTTGCCTTCTCCATACACAAGAACGTTGTCCCAAACTGACCCTGTCCAAGTTTCTTCCCCAGAGCGAAGAATTCCTTGAAACTACCAGTTTCTGTTTGTAACACAGAATCAACACGAAGTCCTGCACTGGAAACTCTCTTCACAGGACCAGGTTTCTTGGGTTTCTTCTTCTCCTGTTCCGCTTCCGGTTCTATTTCTGATTTTGTCTCTTGTTTTGCTTCTGGTTTTGGCATGGTTATCTGCTCAGGGGGTTTGCTTTGAACCGCCAAGGGTGATTCGGGCTCTTTAGTTGTTTCCTCATTTACAGTTTCTTTATTAGAATTAGATACTGATCCTTCTTCAGGTGATTGGGACCGCCACATTGCGGCAGAAACTGATTGAAGAAAACCGTTTTTTGAAATGCTTGGACCAACACAAGTATTCCCCATGTTGCTTCACACTGAACTATTTCTGTGCTAACAATAGCCCAAATTTCATCACTCAGATCTATAAGCCTACATCATCTGTTAACACAAGACATAAGATCTCAATATGATCTTCAAATCCATAATAGTGTGCATCTAAGTCAAACCCCATATATTGCACCAAAAAAATTGGCATAAGCAACAAATCCAAAAAAACAATTTTTTTTTTAATAAAAAACCGATTTAAAAAATTAATAACTACTGATTGATGCCAACAAAAACTTATTGATTACAAAAGGGGAAATGTAAAAAAAAAAAAAAATTGTAAAATTAGGAAGATGCAATGGACAATCTAGCTAGTAAAATGAACAAAGATTTGAAATTCATAGTACTTTATAAGCACCCTATTAAATGAAATGCATAAAAAGAGCATCAATCAGAAAGTAAAAGACCACAAATTTACGAAACAAAAATAGAGAAATTAAAACACGAAATCATAAAATGAAGAATACCCACTACCCAGTGATAGAGAGAGAGGTTAAAAATGAAGTATAGAACCTTGAGTTTACCAGGTCAGTTGAGGTTGCTGAATGGTAGATACTAGGATGGTTTCTGGTTTGGACTATGAGTTGAGCATTTCTTCGTTTATATCTATGTTTGTTGGTTTTATATATATTTTTATTTTTATAATTTTTATTTCTATAGCTAGAGTTTAAGACATATCGGACATCGGTCATGGTTTGTTTGTGTTGTGTAAACTGGGGAAGTGAGGTAAACGCGTTTCGGTCTGAATGGTTACGCGGCCTTTGCGCTTTGACTGTATAGTATTTTTTCCCTAATTATAAAAGTGTTTAGTCTGGTTTCTGTAACTTTGTTTTATGTACTGAAAATACTGATTACTGATACCACCTACAGCACTTAATATGTATATCTATACAATAATATAATGCCAGACTAGCAAAAACAGCAGTTTTTTGTGTCAACTTTTATATCTTACAAATATACCCCTACTACTATATATCTTTTATACTAATACACTAAACGTTTTTACTGTTTAACCCTCCATCCCTCTCATCTCACTAACCGCAACTTACAACAAGTTGGTACAGTTTCTATCTACACTTTCAACAAATAAGCGTGGTTTCTATTATTTTGAAAATAAATAAATAAATTAAAAACGGTCTCTGATCATCCCACCATCCAAAATCATAACCTCTCCCTATCAGTGCTTCAATAAAGAAAACGGTTGCTTCATCCTCCAATCCTAAGCGTAAACTTCATATATCTGACATATTTGAAAGAATACATATATCCTCATTTCTTACTTCATCAATTCAACAGTCTCAAACGTTACCAATCTGGAAAAAGTAGAATAAAAACTCCATTCAGCAAGGCCTTCTCTCTCAATGCTATTATGCTATGCTTAATCATGTTTCACCCAAGAAAGAAGATTTGGTCAATTAATCATGAAGAGAAAGAGGCAACAGTAGTCTCTGAGTCATAAACATGGCATCCCGCAATGGTTTGATGAACGCCACTTATTTGGTTTCTGCATTCCTCTCAAGTGCCATAAAAAGGTTCACTTTTTTTTCTTTTACCCTTTTGCACTTTATGATTTGCTATTTTTTATTCAATCTTAACTGTTCACATAATTTCTTTTTTCCATTTGCTTTTAAGTTCTAAAATGAATTTGAAAGATGGGTTGTTGAATTTTCATGAAATTATCTATTACCCATCCTAGGAAACGTTGGGGTGATTTTGGGGTTGTTTTTTGCACATTTTATCTTGGATAGTCCACATGTTTACTTTCTTTGTTTCCATTCTCTCTTTCTCAAAGAACTTCCCTATGTGACTCCATTTCGACCCAAAGGATCCTTGCATCTGCGATTTTGGTTAGTTTTATTTTCTCATTACTTTTTTATTTCAAGTTTACGATTAAGAATAAAACGGGTTTTGACCTTTTGGTTGCAGATCTGGATGTGATGTTGAGAAGTGAAAGTTCGATAGTTTTTTTTTTTATTTTTTTTGTTGGCTATCATAGATTAATATTTTTATTTAGATTTTATATTTAAAAAATTATTGTTGTGGTGTGAATTTGAATTTGGGTGTCGACACGAGAGCGAAGTTTGTGTTGCCGTGGCGGCGAAATATCTGACCAAAAGGATAAAAACCGTTGAGAAGGATCAGGCAGTGTTTATGCTTTGGATTTGGTATACACTTCACGAATGCCATTTTCTGTTAACAATTGTTTTGAGTTTGGAGTAATGGACTCATTCAGATAGATTAATATATTTTGCATTGTTTTTCACTCTATTTTTTAAGTCAACGTAAGTTCCTTCTTTGCCAATTTGGGTGATACCTCATGTGCATCATGTCATCCAAATATTTTTAGTTTTCTTTGGGTGTGATGAACCTTTTGAGATGCCTTTTTTTACAAATGAATAGTTGTTGAGAAATGATCATGTTATGCGTATAAATTAACTTCCTATGATCTAATATTTGTGATGTACTAAAGTACAAGTCTTCCCTCCCTATCCGCTTTGATTGGGAATTTAGATGGACAATGAAATTGAGGATAGACATATAGTTTCAGTAAGGCCTCCCCTTCCCCTTTTTCTGTTTTCCAACCCATCTAAAAAAACATAATATTCAATTTTCATTTCACATTCCTTTTTCTTTTTCTTTTTCTTATTCATTACATACTTACATATTTGAAATATTTTTTGTCAGATCAATTCCTCACCCTCCCACTGCAACACCGGTGCCGTCGAAGCCACGATCGCCGAACTTGACAGCCACCGTGACCATCACATGTCCACGAATTTCAAGCCGTGGTGATTGCAACTGACAACCGCCGTAGTTCTCCTTCATCTTTGACAGTAACCCTTATTTACTTTTTTTTTTTTTTAAAAAAAATTGTATTAGTTTATATTAGACAATTGGCTACCTATGTTGGCCCAACTTACCCCTTTAATACAGAACCTAAACAATATGTTTCATCATTTTTTTTATATAAATGTGGAGTACTCAAGTATTGCTGAATTTTTTTCTTTCAAAAAAAAAAGTATTGCTTAATTTTTTCAATATTCCTTATTGTTTTTACTGACTTTAGGTTACCATTTGCTTGAGTTTTTTTTTTTTTTTTGACTCACTTTTTGCTTGAATTGTTTCATTTTCTATGAATTATCTGTGATTATAGTGTCTTAAGTTATCTTCGGAGAAAGCTTTTAATTTTCTATATTTTTTTTGACTGATTCAAATTATATCCTTTTACCTATATATATATATATATATATATATATATATATATATATATATATATATATATATATATCTTTTTATATATTCCTAAATGCCATATATAGTAACCATATATGCCATATATATATTAGTAATCTTTATGATAGATGTTTGGCATGGTGTAAAACTCTTTTTGATTATTGTTTGTGCCATTTTTTCCTAAAAAACTCTAAATAAAATTCTATGATTCATATTACATGATCCTCTATTTTTTTTATAGGCAAATATTAGATTATTAGATGTGTTATGTTAGTATGTGTTGTGTTAAAATATTAGATGATTTGGGTATTGTCTTTGGTCCTCCACAAATGTAACATGTTTCCAATCTCATATATTCCTTTCTAATTGAATTGATATGATAACTAAATATAACTTTTTTTTACAAGATGTCACAACTCAAATTAACTTTTTAAAAGTTATATTATTTTGATTTTGTATGACCGTTCTATTAATTTTATGTTCCTACATTTTGAAATGCATTTTTTAAGGAATTTTGAAATTGATTTTTAAAATATGAAAATATTAACGTTTTGAATTTGTGAAATATATATATATATATATATATATAATAAATAAATTATAGATTTTTTTAAAAAAATATATGATATTGTTATATCATTCAACAAAATATATAGTAATCTTCTATACATCTATACAATAAGATAATGGCAGAGTAGAAAAAAAAAACATTTTTTTAGTGTCAAATTTTAAATATTACAAATATACCCCTAGAACTATATATATATATATATATATATATATATATATATATATCTATTATAATATACCCCACTAACTTAAATACTGCAGCAACGCACCCAATAAGACTAACTCAATTTTTCTTAAATCATTTTATTCAAAACCATAACTGCATCCGGCTCTAATGATTAAAAAAAACTAACATTTTTTTATAAAAAAAAAAAACTAAAGAGTGGAAGTATTGATGAAAAATTATAAGGTATTTATTTAAGTTAATAAATTAAAGAGTGGAAGTATTGGGGAAAAATTAGTGCCCGTGATATACCGCTAACCTTTGTTAAAACTTAAAATATACACAACCATAATTGCTAATCCTTAAAATATTCACTTAAAATCATTAATAAGACTATCATAAAATCACAACTACTATTTCCCAGGTGTTCAACTATTTTTCTCACATTTACTATTGATTAAATGGGATTTTTTTTAACAATGATTAAATGGAAACTTTACTACAATGGGATATGGTAATGATATTCACATTTTTAGAGTTTATCCTTTATCATGGCATCAAAATCAAATTGTATGCATGAAAACTTACAATGCTTTAATCTACATGCTATTTATTTATTTTTTAGCCACAAAATAAAATTAGATAAAAATATTGTATGTATATATATATATATATATATATATATATATATATATATATATATTATGTGTGTGTATATTTATCTTTTTTTTTTTTTTGAATAAATAGATATACACAATTTAACTAAACACTAACTCACATTACATTAATAGTTTTTTTTTAACCCAAATACATTAATATTTTAATATTTCTATACAATATTTGCCTCAAAAAATACACCAGATAATATTGTGGTCATTTTGTTCCATTTTACTAAATTGTTTTGTGATGTTCTTAGCTAACTCCTACTTAATCAATAGACCATATTGAAGTTTCTGTAAAACTATTTTCATAATTTTAAAAAAATATAAAACATAATTATTTTAAAATCTCTAATTAATGCCATTTTATAAATAACTAGGTTTTATTTCGACATGGAAAATATTAACAATCAACGATCTCAAGAGCATCAACGAGCGATGTGGAGGCAATTTACAAGAAGCAGAAGGCAGAGAATGACCGCAGAGCAACGACAAGAACAATCGCCTAGGCAGCGCGAGAACATTAGAGACGTGGAAGGAATATAGTTTCTATGGAGTCAAGAACATTGAGATTGACAACTATGCGACGTCTTGCACGATCAACCAGTGATCAACAAAATAGTACAGGTAGAAAATATATAAATATATCAATATATATATATTTGAGAAAAGGTATATAATAATTTTGTCATTTATTACTTTTATTTAAGTTTAATCATCAAGGTAATTAACAACTATATTACTTTATATTAATGGTTTATCTATAAAGTTCTGGCCTAGAACTTATTCTTATCACCAAAGTTTATATTTTTGCACGTCAAATAATGTGATATTTCTCATTCTCATTTTTTAATGTCCATATATATAATCATTTGCTTACCTTATTTTATTTAATAATTCTTTTTTCAAAACTAAATCATGCAGATCCTAATATTGCTTCAACGAGGTTTCGAGGAACACATGACCATGAAGCCGGAACAAGTAGCGGACATGGTTAGTGATGGACATTTAAAAAATATAAACTTGAAATTTATGCCATCTTTGAATTTAGTATTTTATATTATAATTTTAGGTTAAGGTAATGTTTTGGTCCCTATACGAGACATCGATTTTCAATTTGGTCCCTATACGTAAAAAGTTATCAATTTGGTCCCTATACGTGACACTGATTTTCAATTTGGTCCTCACTGCTAATTGGTCCCTATATAAGAGGACCAAATTGCAAATTATTGTCACATGTAGGGACCAAATTGAAAATAATTATCACATGTAGGGACCGATTTCAAATTTTTTTTGTTGAATTGGTCCTCTTATATAGGGACCAATTAGCGGTGAGGACCAAATTGAAAATTAGTGTCACGTATAGGGACCAAATTGATAACTTTTTACGTATAGGGACCAAATTGAAAATCGATGTCACGTATAGGGACCAAAACATTACTTTAACCATAATTTTAAAACATTGATTATTTTTCCTTCTCAAATAATTAATTACACTTAGATATCGTAATTTACCAACAAAATATATATTAGTTAATAATAAGTAAAAATGAATTATCTATAAAATTTGGAAGCTTAAAACTTATCATTATCAACAAAGATTATATATTTGTAATAAATAAATGTGATATCTCTGATTCTCATTTTGAATGTCTCTATACATAAAAGTTTGATTACCTTATGTTATTTAATTATTTTTTTGTGTTAACAATAAATAATGTAGAACCTATTATTGCCTCAACACCATTTCAAGGAACACATGACAATGAAGCTGGAACAAGTGGTGGACATGGTTAGTTGTGGACTTTTATAAATTTTAATACTTAAATATTTGGCAGTTTGTACCTTTTGATATTTTATATTTAAATTTTATATATTAATTAATCACTACTGTCGTGTCTATCTGTCCGCATTTCTAATGCTTTTGAATATCTCTATACATAAAAAATTTATTATCTTCAGTTATTTAATAATTCTTTTTTCACCAATAAGTAATGCAGAACCTAATATTGCCTTTATTGTGGTTTCAAGGAACACATGACCATGAGGTGGAACAAGTGATGTACACGGTTAGTTATGGACATTCAGAAATATTAATTTATAAATTTTTTGTAATTTGTACGATATTATTGAATTTCATACATTGAAAATAAATTATTGTATAGATTCAGTGATCTTAATTTCTAAAATTGATGAAAATGGATCTAGAACATTGTCCTTGTATGACTAAAAAAACAAAATAATATGCACATTTAAAAAACTGTTATGTATTTTTTTTAAACGCAGATTTCCAGTTTTATTTCCGACCAAAACATAATAGTGCAAGAGATTTTCTTAATACTTCACCAATGGCCGCTTCCCGTTTGCCACCCCCAAGCACATGTACACGTTGCAATGCACGATTATTTTATCATGAATCACGTGGCATGTCTCTTGCTCTGGTGGGAAGATATCGTTAGAACAAGTAGATGCACCTCCGAGTTGCTAGAAATATTTTCGGACAGTTCAGCTGAAGGAAGACATTTTAGACAACACATTAGGAGTTATAATCATGTGCTCTCATTCACTTCAATGGGTGTACATATTGATGAGAATGTCGCTCCAATTGGACGTGGCATATATAGTTTTCGTGCTCAAGGTGCAATTTATCATAAGATAGGAGGATTCTATCCAACTGAGGGTTCAAGACCACGATTCTTGCAAATGTACATCTACGATACAGAGCACGAGTTACAAAACAGGATGCTTGAAAACCCTCAACTTCAACAAAATATTGTTCACAAGTTGCAACAAATTCTCCATGGTTGCAATCCATATGTGCACGCATTAAGGCAACTTGCACAGCGTCCAGATGTACATGATTGTAGTCTACTCATCAAGGAGCGCCTGCTAATCAACCACAGTATAATATGCCAACTGCATTCCAAGTCGCAGCAATTGTCGTTGGTGGAGACGCGGTATCAATCTCAACTGAAAGGGATATCACCGTGATGAGTCATGTTGGGAATCTAATAAATGTTAAAGAAACTACGGGATATTATGATTCATTACAATATCCTCTATTATTCCCTTACGGAACATTTGGATGGGACCGCGAAACCACAAATGATGAAGGACAACCTATAACATGTCTAGAATATTACAGTTACATGCTTCAGGTACATAATGTAATTTCTACAATATTTTTATTTATAAAATATAATAATTTACACAAAATAAATTTACATTAGTCATTAATTGTTTCATGGATTGTAGATTCGTTCCAATGATTATTCCATATTGCTAAAATCGGGACGACTACTACAACAATATGTTGTAGACAACTATGTCAAGATCGAAGCAGCAAGGTTAAGGTGGGTCCAAACTCACCAAAGTAAATTTCGCTCTGAATTGTATCAAGGCTTGCAAGATGCTTTGCATGTGGGATAAACTGCTACAGGTACTCTTCCTAACATATATCAAAATTATTTATACAAATATATATGTCGAATACATCAAACACCATCAACACGTACAATTACTCTTTGTAGAAAATATCGGACGGAGAACCATATTGCCTTCATCATTTATTGGTAGCCGTCGAGACATGACACAACGGTATGAAGATGGTATGGCTATTGTGCTTCATGACGGCAAACCTGATATTTTTCTTACCATGACATGCAATCCTTCATGGATTGAAATATCATCTGAACTTGGCCCATATCAAACTCCACAAGATCGTCCAGACTTGCTGACAAGAATCTTCCGTTCATAGTTCGAGCAATTGAAGCATGACCTAATTAAAAAAGGCGTCTTAGGAAAGGTCATAAGTTATATGTATGTAACTGAATTCCAAAAACGAGGATTGCCTCACGTGCATATGCTACTGATCATGGAACCTAATGATAGATTACGTAACCCAGAAGAATATGATAGCGTTGTTAGAGGGGAAATTCCAAAATTTGAATAAGAACCACAATTACATGCCGCAGTGCTAAAACACATGATTCATGGACCGTGCGGTAGACTGAATCCAAGATCACCATGTATGAAGGATGGCCAATGTAAGAAGGGGTTCCCAAAAGAGTTCATCCAAGAGACATGACAAGGTATTGACTCATATCCACGGTATAGAAGACGGAATGATGGTCCAATACCTTTGACTAGACATATATCTATAGATAATAGATGGGTGGTCCCTTATAACCCATGGTTGCTGTTAAAGTATGACTGTCATATAAATGTTGAAGTGTGCAGTAGTATCGAGAGTATCAAGTACCTGTATAAATATGTCTATAAAGGTCCTGATCGAGTTGCCTTGGAGGTTCATATGGATGAGGTCAAGCAGTATATTGATGCAAGATGGATTTGTGCTCCAGAGGCGTTATGGAGAATATTTTCATTCACCATGTACCGAATGTATCCAAGTGTTGAAAGATTACAAATCCACCTACCAAATCAACATCATGTGCGATACCGTACAAATCAAAGAATCGACGATGTACTAAATGATGCACATAACTCCATAACAATGCTCACACAATTCTTTGCCCTGAACCGGAAAGATCCACAAGCAAGGTGTTATCGATGACAGGGAGATTCCAGAACACTATTTGTGGAAAAAAGGAAATAAAGAATGGGTCAGACGAAGAATACAAAGGAAAGTTATTGGACGAATCTATACAGTGTCACCTTCAGATAGGGAGAAATTATATTTGCGTGTATTATTATCTCATATAAGAGGACCAACTAGTTGGGATTACTTGCTCACAGTAAACAACACATGCTACACCACATTCCAAAAAGCAGTCGAGCAATGGGGCTTTTTAGAACAAGACAACAGTATTCGTGAATGTTTAGTTGAAGCATCAAGTCTACGAATGCCATATGCTTTACGGAGATTGTTTGCCACTATATTGGTCTTTTGTGAACCAACAGATGTAAGAAGCCTATGGGATGAGTTTTACACCCACATGGTAGAGGACTATCCTTCAACATCCTCTGTGAATGGGCCATCATTGACTAACATGCTATTAAGGGATTTGAATGACCTATTACTTCAACATGGAAAACAAATCACAGATTATGCTTTGCCTGAATTATCATTGGAGACCACTGAAGGTAATCCTGTTCCAAGAGTTATACAGGAAGAGCTATCGGTCCAAGTTCCTATTGAAGATTTGAGTTTTGTTGAGAAGTTAAATGATGACCAGTTGTTTGATTACAATACCATTATGGATGTTATCCAACGTAATAATAGTCGGGTTTTCTTTGTGGATGGGCTAGGAGGAACGGGTAAGACATTCCTTTATCGCATCTTAATTGGAAAATTAAGACATTTGGGTCAAATTGTCTTGGTGACATCCTCATCTGGTATAGCAGCTACATTATTACCCGGTGGTAGGACGACACATTCCCGATTTAAGATACCCATCAATACAGAAGAATGGTCCTTTTGCTCAATAAGTAAACAATCGATCTCGCGAAGCTAATAAGAGAAACAACAACAATCATTTGGGATGAGGCACCCATGACAAGTAGATATGCTATAGAAGCATTAGACCGCACCTTGAAGGATATTCTTGACTGTGATGCTCCATTCGGGGGGAAAGTGATGATTATGGGAGGGGATTTCCGCCAAGTACTTCCTGTTGTTCCAAAAGGGACTAAGGCACAGACGATTTCTGCATGTATCATTAAATCTCATCTATGGGCTAATACGAAGGTATTGCATCTACGTCAAAACATGCGTGCATTACAAGATCGAGATTTTGCCGACTATCTTGTGCAGATAGGAGATGGTGTTGAACCTACAAAGGATAATGATATGGTGAGGGTACCCCAACAAATTGCAGTTCCATGGGAAGGAGAAAGTTCGATACGTTTACTTATACAGCAAACATTCCCCAAATTAGAAGATCATGGTTGGGATGCATCTTATATGGTGGAAAGAGCTATACTAACACCAACAAATGAGGATGTTCAGAAACTAAATGACATTATTATCGAACATTTCCCAGGTGAAGAGCAAAGTTTGTTGTCTTTTGATGAGGTCGAAGGGGACACAAGAAACTTATATCAACAGGAATACTTAAATTCCATTGCTCCAGGTGGTTTGCCACCGCATATTCTGAAGGTAAAAAAGGAGCACCGCCGATGTTGTTACTGAAACATTGACCCTAAATTTGGCCTCTGTAATGGTTCACGATTACTATGTCGTGGTGTATTTATGAACCTTTTGGATGTAGAAATCATAACAGGCAACCATGCTTTGGAAGGAGAGCCTTCTTGCCCAGGATTAAACTAAAGACAAGCGAGAGAGCGGGACTTCCCTTTGTGCTTATTAGGAAGCAATTTCAGTTAAACCGAGTTTTGCAATAACTATAAATAAGGCACGGGGACAAACTATTCCCAATGTTGGGATTTATCTTCCACGACATGTGTTCAATCATGGTCAATTATATGTGGCATTATCAAGAGGCGTATCTCATAATGACACAAAAATCCCGATAAAAGAAGGAAAAATTGAAGGGGAAGATGGCCACTTCACCGTAAATGTTGTCTTCAAGGATATTTTGTTATCTCGGACTCGGTATTGTATTTTTAAATTTATTAAATCGTCTATACATATAATGCATTACACTAATATTACCCAGAACAACCAACAAATCATCTTATAAATTTAAAATGTACAGTTGAACTAGAGTTCAAGGAGAGCTACCGTTTATTGCACGAGATGATGACAAACATTTCGGGCACGTGCTGTGACAAGCAGGTAGGTTCATGTGAACAACTTTTATTTAAACATTTTTCCATATCAATCTATTAACAATTCGACTAAAAAAATGATAGGATCATGACTTTTAAAAACTATGGAAAATATTCAAGGCTGAGCGGTCAATCTCATCTTTATGCCTAGTTGACAACAAGGTGAATTATAAAATTATATTAGAATACTTCATATTATGACGTTGTATAAAAAACCGATATTCTAATCTTTTTATAATCAGGTACATCATCTAAAGATATACTCTTTTGGGTGGGGTGCCACAAGAATAAGAGATAAGACTCAGCTATGGAACATGGTAAAAAGAGAATTGTGGGCTCAAAGGTTAGAAAGGTAATGTATTATGTATTGTATTCGATATGATAATATACATATTTACTATATAATAAGTTTTATTATTCCCACAATTTATTATAATACTATCTTTTTTTAACAAAAATTATTAGGAAACTTGAAGCTACATTACCAAACACAGGAAGTCGTGATAGCTCAATGCATTTGGAACAAAAAATGGTCTTACTTGAAGATGTAATATGTTCTTTTAATCTTACATTATATTTGTTATGAATGATATCAAGATTTTTTGACAATCGTGACAAGGTAAGCAACTATTAGAAGTAAATTATGTATTTCTTTTTTTAATTTTATATGCTTTGTTACCTTTTATCTAACATAAATCAATGCATTATAAATTTATTTTGTTTGTAATACAGTGAAATTCAAAAAGCTCCTGAAAATCGATCCATACATAATCTCCTTATAAATCTAAATGCTGAGATGTTGATGTCAAATAATAGTTGTAACTAAATTATATTTGGTACCTTGGATTTGTTTTTTATTAGAATAGGTATCTTATTTATTTTTACATTTATTTGTAACATGATATTATTAACACAGTGACGTATATATTGTGTGTTTACATTATTACGACACATTGTAAAGTTGGATAAATCTATACAACTAATATGAGTAAAAGCATTAGAAATGCGGCCAGACAGGCACGTGAGTGTCTGTCTTGCCGCTAGTTATAAATAATTTCAAAAAAAATATAAATATATAATAAAATGAAATAAAAAAAAATATCGTTTTAACTATGAATATTGGTTCTAATCTATTAAAAATATAAATATAAATATAAATATGCAATATTATGCATGATTTAAAATTAATGAATGAAGAAAAATATATTGATATTGATTGAATGAGAATTAAATATTATAAAATTAATTTAAATATTTTATTTTTTATTTTACCGATTTAAAAAATAATATTTCAAATCGATAAATAATATAATACTATAAAATTAATACTTTAATTTTTAATGTTCAAATTTTGAGTATTTATTAGAAAATATATGATATAGTATCCTAGGCGCTTGGATGTTAGATCCCGAATGGGCTTACTGATGTAACCTCCTTGGAGCGTTGGTGCATTGGAGAGTAGGGGTGTTGGGTTGGGCTCATTCTAACATCCTCTAACTACATAGTTGAGGATTGGTCATCCCTAATTATAAGCCATTGATATAATATTAAAAAAAAAACAACGGTAGAGATGAACCGCCAGGAAACTGAGCAATAGGTTAATAAAAATATCTCTTTGTTTCTTCTCCGTCGTTCTCTCTCTCGTTTCATTCTCCTCCGTTCTCTTTGTGCAGCAAAGTAATGATCGTTGTGGAAGACCAGATGACGAGCATGGTTCAACGTTTTTGTTTCTCTGTCTATAAATCTGAAGTCATTGAGCAATTACTCTGCATCAGAAGCAGAATCTTGGTCAAGTCGTTGGCCTTGTTAACCGCTTCTTGCGCCTTTCGATCTTGAAACAGGTAACACACGCTCCACAGCGTCGTCATCGCGTGCTCCGTCGTCACGCTCGAAACCTCCATTACCTTGTTTAGTATCGTCGCAACGCATGCTTGGTCCTCGCATATCTCTGCTCTCACTTCCTTCCTCGAAGGCATCTCACACTCGTCAGAATCTCACACAGAGGTCAGGTTCATGTAGACTGCTTTGCCGCCTCCGTCGACTCTGGCATCTGCGTTTACAGTATCGACCCTTTCCCGAAACTCTTTCGTCGCGACTTCGCCATCTCCGACATTAGCAGCGTGGAGATGCTCTTCAATCCAACACAGAGGTCAGGTTCATGTAGCGTAGAAAATTAAAATAATGACGGCCATATTCTCTATCAATGGTGCCTATACTAAATATTATATTGACTTGCTGATGCCTCTGAGATTATCCCCAACGCAACGACGCCGTTTCACGACCACTCTTCTTCTCTCATTTCGTTTTCCCTTCAAATTTCTAGCACCTAGGTTCGCTGCTTCGTGGTCCAACAACGCTGCCCCCTCTTTTGGATCTTCGGCGTAAAGAAACCCATTTTTCCTGCCACAAAGGCCCAGCTCTATTTCCGACTTCTCACCATCGAATTTGATACCGGCCAATTCCTACCCAAATAGTTGCAACTGGTAAATGACTCCCTTTTCTTTGGGTAGAAGTTAGAACAACTTCCGTTCTAGTCCAGGTTCTTGAGCATAGAGAGTGCACTTTAAAAAAAATAATTTTTATATAAAAATTAACATAGGTAGCCAACCGGTTATTATCGATTATTTTTGGTGGAGGATGGGTTCTCATTGATATTTAGAGAGGATGTTAGAACTTGCCACTTGTGTAGACTTCAATGCTTAATCAAGTGAGGATGCACTAATATGTTATTGCTCTGAATGGTAATGGGCTCAGGCCCCTTAGGGTATGTTTGGATTGATGGAAGGAGATGGAGTGGAATGGAATGAAACATAATGGAAGGGAATGGAGTGGAATAAAAACTTCATTCCATTGTTTGGATGTTTTATATTGGAAGGGAACGGGATGGAGTGCATTACAACTTTTTTATTCCATTATTATCCTTACTTTTATTTTTTTGTAACCCACCTCTTCCAACACAAATTGTCAAAACAGATAAATAATCAAACACATGCAGCCCCATGGCCATGGGAGGTAAAACTCTGAAAGTATCCCTCTTCTCCCCTCCTTCTCAACCAAATATAATATATAATTAAAATCACTCACTTCATCTCCCTTTTTCCTCAGAACCAAACACATTCAATAATCAAATCCAGTCTACAATTAACCACGATACCATTATTGAATGTTTCCAAAGTCATGGAATTTGAAGTTTACAAATAACAAAGTTCCAAATTCTACGACTTCATGAAGTCTCGCAGTGGCATCTATCCATCATCATATATTCATCTTCCCTTTATTTGTATTTTGGTTACACCGAAAAAAAAAAGTGTAATAGAGAAATAGAGCCCAGATTTCGGAAGATGTACATTGCAGTGGAGAAGTCGACGTGGTAGAAGCAGAGTCTTCTGTGATGCAGGTGGAGAGGAAGAAGAAACCGTTTGTGTGTATATGTGAAATAGGATAGGGTTAAATAAGTAATTAATTAATTAGAATAGAGGATTCCATCCCATACCCCCCAAATTGGAGGGGAAGAAAAATAAGAGGAGATGATGGAATGGGATGGAATGCATGCCACCCAACTCCATTCCATTCCATTCCATTCATTTTTTTAAAAACCAAACAATGAAACATTGCTCCATACCACTCCATTCCATCATGTTCCATCAATCCAAACATACCCTTAAGTAAGTGGTGAGAAGTTTGACTCTTGGTTTTTGTGTATGAAGAAAACCTGATTGGGATAGGACAACTCTTAAATATTGTTCAAGTCCCCCGACATAAGATTAGTCACTGATTACGATAGTGGATATTTTGTATCAATGACATGGTTAAAAAAAAAAGTGAGGATGCAAGGTGAGTCTAATTAGTAGGAAAAGAAACTTACCATCATGGTTACTGCAGCTAGCTATTTGTAGGAGAATGAATCTTGAAGACAAAGTTGGAGTTCAATAGTAATTTGGTCATCCTAGGTGCTTTGGGGGAAGCTTCGTAGTGTAACATTACAGGCTGCTTTATGGATCGACGACTGTCCCCACAAACCAACACAGGTCTTTTCAGGTGCTTAACTTTGGAGTTCTTAAGTGACGGGCTCCCGAAAAGAAGATGCATCTTGTTGGTATAAGTAGTACCAATCAACTCCTTTAAGCTATCCTTAATTGCATAATATCGGGATCCCTTCAATTGTGCAGTCCCATACCTGCTCAGTCTCAGGTTCCCTCTCATTCCGATGTGAAACCGGTTCATTCATGTGTCCCTCTGTCGGGAAGCCTGCCTGGAGACGCTCCTTGACCATCGTAACATCCTGTTTTTAGTGAATGGAAATGTAGACATCTTAACATGGTTTGGTTGAATTTCGTTAGTTAAGCTAACTTAGGTTAGCAACGAGACGTGTTATGTGAAAGAAAGGGGATAAGAACAAGGTACAGGTTAGATAAGTCAAAATTATTTAAGAATTCAAACACATATGGGAGTTTAGAATAAAATTCAAATACCTCAATTTTTCTTTAGGCAAGCACATCAAGCAGGTACGTCAAAACCCCATATCAGAAGCACATCAATTTGAATCTTTAATTAAGGTAGTTTATCATTATCCAAATTACAAGATAATTAACCATAGATAGACATTAACCATAGCTAACTAATATTATGATTAATTTACTCAAGTTTTACTAATCATAATTAATTAATACTAATCTCAATTTATTAGCTCGTTCATGATACTTAAGCTTGATATGGTCTAGTTAGCACCTTTAATCCTTAGTTTAAGTAGCTAGATGGAACTTGGACAAATCCTGTACGGTGATGACTAAAATTCCAAGCAATTTGATAAACTTAAGGTGCCACCTCCTACTTGCCTAAATGACACCACCTACTTGGACACATGGTGACACCACCTACTTGATCATAAACGATGAAGTTTGCTTAGCATGAAAGAATTTCGGCCAGCCTTGTCAAAATTGCATTGTCATCCTTTCCTTACTTAGTCACCTAGTAGCCTTACTTAGTCACCATGGAAAACAATTAAAAAATTAAAGTGCTTTATTAGGTTTGAGAAAGCTAGCATGGCCGTGGAAGACATCTATAAATACCAAGGTGAATAGAAAATATTTCTTGCCATATTCCCACGTGAATTAGCTTCACAAAATCACCAAAATCTTGGTTACAATATTCTGCCCAAAAACCACTACCTTTTAGCTTGAAAGAACAAGTAGGTGGAAAGGAGAACAAAGAAGAAAAACAAGCAAGGAAACCAATGAAGGAAACAACAAACTATTTTCCATTTGTACCGAGTGTGAGAGTTGCTTGTTCGTGACTTTTAGCTCGTGAGTTCTAGTGTCAAGACTGTTCGTTTTAGGATCTTACATGCTGTGGAAATAAGGTGAGGGGGAAGAAACCACAATTATCGGGAAAGTAGGTATAGAATAGGACTGTTAACATGTGTAGGATTCCTCAAACCATACTAGTGGTTGATATATGTTTGATATGCCTATGTGTTGTTGATATGTTTAACATGCCTATGTGATAACATGATAATTGATAATATGCTTGGTATGCTTGTTATCATTCTATATTGTCTATTATGATTACTGTTAATGATATGACTGCATGTCGACTGTGTTGTTGTATAACGCTATTGTGGTTAATATGATCTTGATTGTGTTGGAAGATGATTGTTGTGATGTTAGAATAATATGATATTTAATGACGATTCGACACGTAGACTAAGTTGAGTTGATTTGAGTTGGTTGGAAACTCTCAGAGTGGAAGGTGTAGATTACTAAGACTTTGATCCGGTGTGATTGAGGTGCTAGATGCATATGATGGAAACAAACAGTTGGTGATGGATGCATGTGAATACCATTTGCGTTGGTTAGCCTTGTGGGTAGTCGCAACAGCTGTTTGAGCGGTTACTAATATAAGGTTTATGGTTGTGATCGACCACAACGAGAGTTGTATAGTTGTCACAAGGGGCCGTATGAATAGCTGCAAAAGCAGTTTGAGCGGCTATCCTATGAGGTCGGATAATACTTGTGCATAGCTGCAACATCCGTTTGAATGGTTATTGCACAAGGGGTGTGTCTGTGTACAACTGCAACTGCCGTTTGAGTGGTTGTCACGGAGGGGCCGTGTGAACAGTTGCAACAGCTGTTTGAGCAACTGCCACACGAGGTTGAGGTGGACTATCCGAAGCGACCAAGATGGCAGAACACATGTTGGAGAAAAGCGAGTGCTTTCTCATAGTTGGAGAACTTCTCGAGTTTCTCATAGTTGGAGGGACTCGGGAAGGAAGTGCTTCCTTCGCGTTGGAGGACCTCTGTTGCACTTTCTTGGTAACGCGAGAGCGAGTAGCCCAACTATCGACTAAAGTTGTTTTAGAATTGGCCAATCATGCATGTAGGACCAGTTGTGCACTTAAAGTAAGCTATGATCCTAGTTGATGAGATTTCGTGGTTGATTACTATGACGACGATATTAGGAGACAGTTGTGATTGTTGATGTGCATGTTAATATGTGGTATTCTATGTTGTTTCCTATTTTATGGTAATTGTAGAGTTTCTTACCTCATGTATATCTATGTTTCCCTGTTCCTTTATGTGTTGGCTTGGTTCGTGATTCGATGGTGGAAGTGAGTTATCAACTGGTGAAGACACCGAGGAGATTGGGAGCGACCGACGTGAGATTCATCCTTCACGGTTAAGAGACCATGACGATGTCGAGTTCCTTAGTAGTTATGCCACGGCGGGTGGAGTGTCAGTTATTGTATATGCCATAGCTTCCATTGTGATACCCAGGGCTGATGAGGGCGGGGAGTGGTCGTCGGTGCAAGAAGGCATGTATAAGGAGAGGCTCTTGACAGGCTTCTAGGCAGAGGGACACATGAATGAACCGATTATACACCGGAATAAGAGGGATCTTGAGATTGTGTAGGTATGGGATTATACAGTTGATGATGACTTATGCGAATTGATTAGTGCTACCTATACTAACAAGATGCATCTTCTTTTCGGGAGCCCATCACTTAAGAACTCCACAGTTAAGCGTGCTTGACTTGGAGCAATTCTGGGATGAGTGACCTCCTGGGAAGTTTTTGCAGTCAGGGATGTTACAAATGGTATCAGAGCGACACCTCTACCAGTACGGTGTGGTTCGGGGACGAACCAAGCTGAAGCTGGTGGGCATGTGACACCCCTGACTGACGAGGGCGGGGGAGTGGTCGCTGGAGCAAGAAGGCATGAACAAGGAGCGGCTCCTAACAGACTTCTAGGCGGGGGGCACTTGAATGAACCGATTACACACCGGAATGAGAGGGATCCTGAGATTGTGTAGGTATGAGACTATACAGTTGATGATGACTTATATGAATTGATTGATACTACCTATACTAACAAGATGATCTTCTTTTCGGGAGCCTATCACTTAAGAACTCAATTGTTAAACGTGCTTGACTTGGAGCAATTCTGTGATGTGTGACCTCCTTGGAGCCCATCACTTAAAAACTCCATAGTTAAGTGTGTGAATTAGGACAAAGCACGCTGAGAAGGCCCGTGTTGGTTTGTGGGGATAGTCGTCAATCCATAGAGCAGTCAGGGATGTTACATCCATGGTACTCTGATGTTGTATATATGTTTTATTGATGTAACCACATGTTTTAATTGTTTTAATTTTTCCACTTAATGATAAAGGATAATGTTTTGAATTTATGTTAACGAATAAAGTCAATCAATAAAAACTTATATATTTTTACATTGTTTCACAATAATTAAGGAATTGACAGATTAGTTTTGGAGTCAATTACATATATAGCACTCGTTGGTTTGAGCAAATGTTGTGCATGGCAAAGGTTAAGCCTAGCATGAATCGAACATGATATGTTGATCAGAACATTTCTTTAAATCTGAATTCAAATTGCCAGGACTTGGTTGATGGACATATCGAGACCGCATTTACTCGATATTTAGATTAAATGTAAATAGTTGAGTATTATTCACTAGTCAAAAAAATTAAGAACTAGAAAATCAAAATTAAGAGATATTTATTGTTCTGTATTGTAAGACATGTAATATCAACATGAAAATATTACAATATTACTAGGCATGGTAGAAAATGCTTATAACCCATGTGGGGATAATTAAGTTGTGCAATATAAGTATTAAAAAAAACTAATCTAATGTTATGGAAAATTCATGTCAAGAGGTCTTCTAATTTATGACTATATATAAAAAAAGAGAGTTCAAATGTGTAACGCACCATCGGGTCAGATCAACATGAAACGTCACCAGAACCCAGTTTGAAAATATACTAGGTCTAGTTTAAAGAATTTATACCCAACATAATCAACCTCGAGTTAGAATAGGTTATCGGGCTTGAATGGTCGTGGGCACTCGTAATTTCAACTATAAATTTGACAAGGCTAAATGACAAGGAAAACTCGAGACTAGAATTGTCAATGAAGAGTGACACTAGAATTGTTTGATACTTAAAGTGGCACCAGGTACAAGGAAAACTTGATTGGATGGAGCACTAGAATCACATGAATATTATTGAAGTGATTATATGATGTGTGAAAGTACATCCTTATTCTAAGGTACCATGCTTGCTATGTATGTGTTTATTTATAAGAAATAGTTCAAAGATATTTTGCGGCAAAAATAGATTCAAAAGACCAAAATCCGGATTGCACAAACTATATTATGATGATTGTGAAAGATAAAAAATTTATGTTCCTCATTCTAGCATACGAAGGAATGCATGTTTTCTCTGCTCTATAAGAAGTAATTCAAATTCATGTCTATATTGTCGTTGATATATGAAGGGTAGCCACAGTAAATAAAATTTCTAAATATACCGATAACAATGACACACATGATTTCAGGAGCAACTAATTTATTGTTTGAACATTGTTCTATGTAAACGTTTTGGTTTTTGTCAAGAACAACTATGGTCTTCTTTCTTGTTTTGTCTCATTTTAGGTTATATTATGTAGAAAATACAAACATATTAATTTTAGCCCCATGAATACTAAAATAAGGTACACTATCAAAGACGATTTCCTCACTTTTTCTATCAAGAAGACAATTGAGAAAATCATAATTTAAAAAATATATATATAATTTATTTTGTTCATAAACTTTTTATTTGAACAAAAAACTAATAAATTTCACTCATCATTCCTTAATCAAATCATTCAGGAAAGTGTTTGAGATTGTTTGATTAAAATAACAAAAATAAGACTTGGTCATTGATTGTAGGTGTGGGTTATCCAACACCCTCCGAAAATTTTGGTGGATCATTTTTTGTTTGAATTATGGTGAAAAGATTTTGGAAGTCTTCCGTTTCAGGTAGATTCATTTATTTGAATGATTAATATGCCTAAATTACTCTTTGATTCTCATATATTTCAAATCCGTATTTCCCACAAAAGATGAACTATCTTAAGTTCTTATTACAAATAATATAATATCATAAACATACGGATTCTTAAACTCCAGCTTAATTATGAATGGTTGAAAGACGGCTACACGTATTCCAAATTTGGTTATTTCTTTCTAAAATTTCGGTTTCTTTCTGCTTGAACTCTGATGACCTGGTTAATAGAATGTATTCAGTCAAGCTATCATGGCAAGGTTCACCCATGTCATGAACAAGATTGAGGCAGCAACTTGTGCTAACTGTCTCATTGCCAAAAAATGTCCCAAAGAAGATTTGCTTACCACAAATTGGATGTAACTTAGCTGCACAATCAGTCAAATATTTTGCATATGAAGATAATGGCCTTGGAGCATAATTACTTTCAATAGCAGGTCCCTCTGATGGTACAAGAACATTGGATGAAACTCCCGCTTTGATCAACAAAGAAGTATTTGCCATAAAGAGAACTATTAAACAAAAGTTCTTGAATGCTGCCATGTCTTTTGGGGATTTAATATTGTTGTTGGGTATTGGAAAACTTTGTTGATAACAACAGGTGATTTGTAAGACCATATTTATAGTCAGCTCAACATTTCCGTTGACAAATTTTTTAAACTCTAATGAAACAAACCGAAATCTTCATTTACTCTTTATAAGTTAGTAAACACTAATATTTTGTGCATTCAAATCGTAACTTGTTCTTGTGTTACACTTTTACTATTTAATGTTTGTATAGAATGTTAAGCTTTTACATTTTAAAGTTATATATACAAGCAGTAAAAATGACTGTCACAATAATTTAAAAAATGACACTTTACAATAATGACATTAAAATTGTGGAACTACCACTAAATGAGGTTCATATCATTATGTTGTGTTGGTTGGAGATAAAGATTCACGTTTGCTAAAGGTTCATATAACTTCAATTTTTTCTTTTATAATTGTTTTTCTAGCTCCATATAACTTATATTTTGATAAAGCTTCTATATATTTTTACACATTTATATATGTATATGTGAATGACCGAAAAAATCATTCCTAGTTCATTTGAGGAGGATTTATATTTGATTTTAAATTGGGTTAAATATGTTTTTGGTCCCTATAAAATGAGCGAATTTTGGTTTTGGTCACTGTAAAATATATTCTTTGGTTTTTATCCATCCAAAATCTGAAATAACTATTTTTGGTCCTTACTATCACGTGACATTCATCAACTACTTATGTGTCTAATAGAAGGTCATGCAGTAATCCCAATTAGCACCCAATGACGTCTGTAGTGTCATGTTAGCATGTGATTTCCTTAAAATTTTCCTTGAACCCTAAAATGAATTCTATTTATCTGTCTTAAAATGAATGCTAGGGACTAAAAACAATGATAGCAAATTTTAAATGGCTGAAAACCAAAGAAATATTTTTATAGGGACCAAAACCAAAATTTTCTCATTTTATATTGACCAAAATTAGTAATTTCAAATATTAAAGGGATTAAAGTTAAAGAAAAACAATTATAGGGGCCCAAACTTAAATTTGTCATTTTCAAGGGACTAAAAACACAATTAACTCCTTTAATTTTAATCAATCAAGAAAGGTAGAAAATAAAGAAAGACTTATAGATTGAAACGTAAATTCAGGAACAATATAAAAAATAAGATAATGGATTAATAGACCGAAGAATAATAAATATACCTAGGAAGAATCACTTGAATTTAAGGGTTTCTTCATACTAATAAATTTTTATAAGAAAAAGTAAGAATTTATGGTTTAGTTTTTTTACCTTAATTTTGAAGACAAAAATATGACTGCTTTTTGGTAATATTCATGAAAATGTGAATAAAGCTCTTGCTATAGTTGATCAAATACAGCATCAAATTATTGTCGAAGGCTATTCTGATGAGATTCATGAGGTAGAGGTCAAAGAACAAATTGATCTTCAGAAAGCTCTTGCTTATGAGGAATCATTTTGGAAGTAAAAGGCCAAGGTGAACTGGTTTTGCCATGGAGATCGAAACACTGCTTATTTCCACAAAATTGTAAAAGTCATAAATGCATCCAAGCAGATGACTATGCTGAAGCAAAAGGACCACATTCTGACTGATAGGCAACATATTAAGCCGCATGTCCTTGATTTTTATACTTCTCTTTATGCAACAGAGAATAATTGCATTCCTAATGATTGGATCTCAAAAGTCATCCCATCCATGGTTACATCTAAAGATAATGCCATGCTTGTTAACCTTCCTTCAATGGAGGAGGTCAAATCTGCCATTTTTTCAATGAATGCCTCAGGTGCTCTTGGTCCAGATGGTTTTGGAGGAGCCTTTTACCAAGCCTTCAGGAATGTTACCCGGTATGAATTCCAATATTGTCTCACTTATCCCAAAGTTTCCTGGAATTGACAGAATTGAGAATTTCAGACCAATAGCTTTAGCCAACTTTCAATTCAAAATCATCACAAAGGTACTAGCTGATAGACTAGCTATTATTTCCCCTAAAGTTATCTTTGAGCAACAAAGAGGTTTCATTAAGGGTAGGCACATCTATGAATGCTTATGCATTGCTTATGAAGCTATAAACTTGCTTGATTCTAGAACCTTTAGGGGGAACATAGCTCTGAAGTTGGATGTCAAAAAAGCATTTGATACTTTGGATTGGAGTTTCCTTCTCAATGTTCTTGCTACTTTTGGTTTTGATACAAAATTCTGTTCTTAGGTGAAAGTTGTCTTGGAATCTGCCAAGCTGTCCTTTGCTGTTAATGGTAGATCTATTGGGTACATGTCCTGCAAAAGAGGGGTGAGACAAGGTGGCCCTCTATCCCCTCTTTTGTTCTGTCTTGCGGAAGATGTGTTGAGTGGAGGCATCTCCTATCTGGTTTGCAACAATCTGTTAGCCCCTATGGTTGGAGGTAGAGGTTTCAAAACTCCAAGTCACTTATTGTATGCAGATGACATTTTAGTGTTTTGCAAGGGAACTACAAGAAATCTCGGAGTCATTATGAATTTCTTCAAGGTGTATGGTGACATCTCTGGTCAGGTACTTGGTCTAGATAAATGCAAGTTCTATTCCACTTCTCTAACTCCAAATAGATCAGCAGCTATTTCTCATATTCTAGGCTTTGGACCGGGTGTTCTCCCATTTACTTACCTCGGTATTCCAATTTTTAAGGGAAAACCTAGATTGATTCATCTTAAACCAATAGCTGATAAAATTATAGCTAAACTGTCCTCTTGGAAGGGTTCCCTCCTATCTATCATGGGCATAGTTTTGTTGGTAAATTTTGTTATTTATGGTATGCTTGCATACAGTTTTTATGTCTACCATTGGCGTGCTTCCTTGTTGAAATTGGTGGAAGGTTGGATCAGAAATTTTGTGTGGTCAGGAGATGTAGACACAAGGAAAATTGTAATTGTAGCTTGGAAGACAGTTTGCACACCTACTTGTGATGGAGGCCTTGGCCTAAGATCAATTGATACAATAAACAAAGCCTCAATAATGAAACTCAGCTGGGAGATTATGCATTCAAACAGCCAATGGTCTTTATTTCTAGAGTCCAGATTCATTAGGAATGGTGTTCCTGTTAACTATCATGTCAAATCTTCTATTATTCCTGCTATAAGGTTCCTTTTGACTTCAATCAAGGAGAATACAACTTGGATTTTGGGTGATGGGAAAAGGATCAACTTATGGAATGATAGGTGGTTAGAGCAACCCCTGCCAGATTTACTTTAGCTTCCCATTTCTATTTCCAAGTATCTGCACTCCATTGTTAGTGACTATATCAGTAATGGATCTTGGTCCTTGCCTTAGGTTCTAATTGATAAATTCCCTAATCTGCCTCAACTGATCAGCAGGTGCAATATTCCTCTCTTTAGAGATTGTGACCAACTAGTGTGGTGTGGCACAGATACTGGTTCTCTCACCTTAAAAGATACTTTCATATTCAACAATTCGCATGGTCAATGTAAGCAGTGGGGTAAGTTGATCTGGACAACCTCAATCCCTCCATCTAGGTCCTTCATGACTTGGAGATTGATTCATAACAAGCTTCCAACTGATGAGAACTTAAGGATTAGGGGATGTACATTTGTATCAATGTGCAGCCTATGTGGAGCTAATGAAGATTCCTCTTGTCACTTGTTCTTTGATCGTCAGTTTGCAGTTAAAACCTGGTTATGGTTGCAAGGAAAATTAAATTGTTCTATTAATCTCAGTTTTGTCTTGGATGTCCTAAGAATTTGCGGCTCTGAGTGCAGCTCTCAAGTAAAGGATGTCTATCTAGTGGTTGTTTTGAATTCAATCTGGACTATTTGGTTCTGTAGAAACCAAAAGAGGTTTAAGAATGTTAATATTAGTTGGAGGACTGCCTGCTCTCTAATCCCGACTCACACTTCTCTTGCTGGCTCCTTATCCAGAGGTCATACTTTTCTCTTCTATTGAAGATTTTAATGTCCTTAAAGCATTTGTTGTTTCCATCCATGCTCCAAAAGCCCCTTCCATTAAGCAAGTAATTTGGATTACCCCATCCTTTGGTTGGTTGAAGTGTAACACGGATGGGGCAGCCAAGGGATATCCTGGTCATGTTGGATGTGGTGGTATTTTCAGGAATTATCTAGGGGATTCTATTGGTTGTTTCTCTACCTATGTTGGTATATCCACTGCTTTTTGTGCTGAGCTATCTGCTGTCAAGTTGGCTATTGAATTAGCTTCTAAGAAAGGGTGGTGAAATGTATGGTTTGAATGTGACTCAACTCTAGTTATTGATGCTTATAACTCTCACTCTCTGGTTCCTTGGAGGCTTAGAGGTAGATGGAGGAGCTATTTGTAGCTAGGATCTAATATGAATGTGTTCTTTTCTCACATTTATAGAGAAGGAAATAGATATGCTGATAAATTAGCTAACCTTGGAGCTAATGGCATTAGTTTCACTTGGTGGACTTGTTCCGGGATTTTATTATGTCTGAATTCCATCAAGACAAGATGTGATTAGCTTCTTATTGATTTAGTTGATTCTTCCATGAGTTTGGGCCTAGTCCCCCATGCTTTTCTTTTGGATTCATTCTTTTTATATTAATAATATTCGGGTGTGCTGCAGATGATAGATAGGGTCTGGGGCCAACCTAGTTGGGATGCCTTTCCCTATTGTGATATTTTTGCATGTCTAGCCTTTATTTAAAAATAAATAAATATAGACTAATAATACAAGATAATGTTTTGGATTTATGTTAATGAATAAAGTCAATCAATAAAAACTTGATATATTTTTACATTGTTTCACAATAATTGAGGAATTGAAAGATTAGTTTTGGAGTCAGTTACATATATAGCGCTCGTTGGTTTGAGCAAAGGTTAAGCCTAGCATGAACCGAACATGATATGTTGATCAGAACATTTCTTTGAATCTGAATTCAAATTGCCAGGACTTGGTTGATGGACATGTCGAGACCGCATTTACTCGATACTTAGATTAAATTTAAAAAGTTGAGTATTATTCATTAGCGAAAAAAATTTAGAACTAGAAAATTAAAATTAAGAGATATTTATTGTTCTGTATTGTAAAACATGTAATATCAACATGAAAATATTACTATATTACTAGGCATGGTAGAAAATGCTTATAACCCATGTGGGGATAATTAAGTTGTGCATTATAAGTATTAAAAAATTAATCTAATGTTATGGAAAATTCATGCCAAGAGGTCTTCCAATTTATGGCTATATTATAAATAAAAAAAAGAGTTCAAATGTGTAACACACCATCGGGGCAAATCGTGATATTAATATTATACGAATATACAAAATATTATAAATAAATAAACTTTAAATATAAATAACAAAATATAAACATCACACCAAACATGCATATAAATACAAACATACTATGCTGATACACTGTAAAGGGTACCCCATCAGCAGGGTCCCATAATATGCATACTAATACAAACTGACAAAAGCAACAGAAGATAAAACATCTCAAAAAGACGCACTGGCCACGGACTCTAAACTCAACTACTAGGGTCCACTGCTCGTCCTCTAGCATCTGGTTCATAAGGGGTTCCGTCAAACTCCTCCATAGCTGGCTTCTCCGCAGGGTCTTCTCATAACGATAAAATAAAACATATATAGAAAGAAATAGGGAGATAAGAAACATGCTATCATTATAAGTGGAAAAGGTTACATAACTATACAATAATAGCATACAGACATGCATCACCAAATAAACACATATAAATAACATTCATCCTCAAAATATATTATCGTTCTCTACCCTTCGTGCTCATGCAACTGACCCCGTATTCTGACAGAGCCAACAACTAATCCTGTCACACATTCTTCAATTAATTATAGATATAAGTCAATCGTCCAAGCAAAGTGTCCATATATATATTTGCATTAGTGCACGCCCCCATTCCCGTTAGGGTGTTCATTCAATGAATGAGACACACCCCCATTCCCATTAGGGCGCTTATTCAAAGAATGACACTATTCCCCCATTCCCGTTAGGGAATAGCTGCACAATACAAAAGTATCCCCATTCCCATTAGGATACGGGATGACTCTGTAACACCCTGTCTTTTACTGTTTTAAATAACAGTAATACATCTAAATAGGTTTATAGGTTTATTATAGTTTTAGAAAATTATTTTAAATAAACGGAGTTTACCACTCAACTCCACTTGAATGTAGAAAGCTACGATTAAAATTTAGGTTGGGAAGTCAGGCGAAACCGCCGCATGAATTCCATTGACAGTATAATTATACTGCTCAAAAGACCTAATTTTAATTCGTGAACGAAAGACTTAAGATTTTTATTTTATTTCTTACAATTCTGTATTTTTAGAATTATTTCATAAAAAATGAAATAATATACGTTTTATGGGCTAAATACATAATCGGGCGAACAACAGAGTGGATTTCGGAGTTTCCAAGAGCAGATAAAGAGGTTATCTTAGAATTTTGAGATGATTCATGGGGATGAGTCACACTTTTGAGTCTAGAAGATTCTATAAGGTTAAAGTGACAATTTAAGGATTTTGCACTTAAGTCCTTGAACTTTCTCTTAATTGCACTTTGGGCTCTAAATTAGTTTCTATGTTTTTCCAAGTGAATTGGGCCAGAATCTTTGCTCCAAACCCATTAGAGGACCGTGGCCTTGAAGCCCAAATGCTTTGTCCATGGATTAAATTTCATAAAGCCAATTGAAATCATATAAGTTTCCTAGATTATGTTTATGCCTTAAGCATTTTGGTGGGCCAAAACAATTGAATCCAAGCCCAAAACTCCAAGGCCCATGCGCAAGCCCAAGGAGGAGTGGTGGATGCCCTTAACTTGGATGAGACAAGCTCATTCTTGTTCACTCCACAACATTCTCCAATATTCTCAAAAGTTCTAAACTATTCTCAAAAGTTCCAAAGTATTCTAGCTTTTTCCTAGAACATAGTAGCAAGTTGATGAAGAAGCTTCAAGATAACTCACATGATGAGTCACAATGTGAACACATTGTTGCACATGGTCATCATTACAAACTATTAGGAATTTGCAAAATAGTCCCTATACTTTTGGAATTTTGCAAAATGGTCCCTAGGAGTTATTTGCACCTAAATCCTTGAAGAAGCCACCTCCTTTCCACTTAGTCCCTCAAAAGTGGCGCAGCCCACATCTCTAAAGTCATACTTTCACTTCATTATTTGCCATTTCACACTTTACACAAAAAACACCCAAAAGTTCTAAGTTCATACCATCATTTTGTGAAGCAAGTCCTTGGATCTTCACTTGTCTTTGATCTTCAAGAGGTGAATCCTATTCTTCTCCCCTAATCATGTCTATGTTCTTCAATAAGTTTCATGATTCAAAGTCTATTTCATCTATGTTCATCACTTTTAAGTTTCTAAGTCTAGAACTTTGAAAATTCATAACAAATTCTAGAAAAATCTCATGATGTTGAAACCACTTCCTATATTCTTAATATCATGCATACTATCTAATTCCAAGAGCATGTAGTAATCAAAAAATTTCCTTCCTAATAAACTAGCTATGGCCGAACCTAGGAGGATGGGTTTGGTAGGAGTTTTGTTCATGTGTTGTCATGTATGATCATGTATGTCATATGACATGTATGTCTACACACTCTAATCCATGTTAGTTTATTAAAATGAAAATCCTTAATCAAAATCTCTATGATGGCCGAACCCTAAGTGGGTGAGATTTGATGAGTTTTGTTCAAAGTTTCCATCCATGATCTTGGTTGATTAAGGACCATTAATCCATGACTTAATCATGATTAGAAATTTTAGTCACCCAAAACCCCTTGAAGACGTGACCATGTAGAAGGGTTTCGGATGTTTTTAGTTTCTTGATTTGTAATTATTTGATTGTAATGGTTGAAGGTTGAGTGAGTGTGACGTGTATGTGACATCTGGACTTCCGACGAAATTCATTAATTCACAAGAGAATCTACAAAAGGTAAGTGGGGAATACCTGAGGGATATATTCGATGGCTATATGCTATCCTGTGTTTGTCTGTAATTATCTGTCTGTTAGTATTTATTTAAATTGTTTAAGTTATGGTATTTGTATCTGTGTTGGTTTAAGTACGTTTAATTGTTTATCTGTAATTATATTATGCTGCTGTGATGCATGATCTGCCTGGGAATATCTCTGTGATATAATTGTTGGTTGTTGTTTGAGAAGCCTGATAGTGGTCAGTGCCCAATTAAATTAATTGGATAAAAGCTTTAAGAATGCTTCGTAAATTATATTCAATGTTTTAACTGTAAAATATTGGTATATAATATTAACAGAAATTTTTATTTGGGAAAAATAAGGAATTTTTGAAAATATCATTATTTTAATGATTTATTACTGTAAGAGTGAATTATGAGTCACAGTGAGAGTGAAACCGTGAAAATATTTTTGCACTGCTAATTTTTACGTAAGAAATTCCGCAATATTATAAAAAGTTATTTTATGAAATTAATTGTTGAAAATAAGTTAATTATGATTTTAGAAAATTGTTTAAGTGGAAAAAGCTAAGTTTTGGCTTAAAAAACTTTAAAAGTGATAATTGACAACAAATTTGGAAAAGTGTAGACGACAGGTATTTTGAAACGGCAGTATATATTTTGAGTAAGTTTAAAACCTCAAGTGACTCGCCTTTGTGAAAACTAAGCTTTATTATTTAAAAATTTTATTGAAGAATTTCCCATTTGAAAAGATTTTCTGAAAGCAAAATTAATTTAACCGTGTTGAAAATGGTGTTGAACTTAGTAACCGAGACGTCGGGGTACTAAGGTCCTTTGTTGTTATGGACTTAGGGTCCTTTGGACTTTGGGGTCCTGTAGACTTGGTGTCTACTGTATACGTAGTGTATACTGTGTTTGAACATTTAAGACGTTTTCTATTACCACGAACCTATGACTGGTGCACCGGTTGAGAGGTGTCGTGATTGAGCACTCGCATTGTGAGGTCCTGTGTTGTAATGAAAGTTTTAAAGATGTTAAAACTATGTGAGTCGTAAGCCATTTTGAGCTTCGGCAAAGAAAGATTGAACACAAAGAAAAGAGTTATGAACAAAAGTGTTTTGCATGCATTTGGCAGACGTGCCCGCGGTTCTATGTGTGATTACCTTGCGGTGTCAGGTATTTCATGCTACGATTTTCTTCATTGTGCCGGGTTGGACAATGAAACCCCATTTACGGTTTTATCACTGATGCTCTGAGTGTGGACAGTGTGCAATGGGTTATGGCTGCATGCCTTTATGCCATGGGATGGCAATTGAGCCTGATCAACTCACCACATGTTGGGATATCTCATGAGATTATGTGCGAAGTTAGACGACGAATATGAAGTGTTCATGCATAGTTTTTTTCAAATGATTGCGTTTGGGGTGTTAAACCCATTGATAAACTATTTTCTTATGAATGCTTGTGTTGATAAATGTGTATGTGTTTTATGTGGTGTCTAGCATGTAGTTGTCGAGTAAAATCCATATATTGGTTTCTCACTCTTGCATGTTTTATTTGTGGTTTCTCTACTTGTGCAAATATCTTTACGTCTGAGATTAGATGGAACCGGATATGCCTCTGGCACATTTGAGGATTCGGTCAATCATGTTTGATCGAGCTCAGTTTCGTGGTGCCGGGGAGATAAACCCTGGGGCACTCAGCGCCACCTATCATGGCCCCAGTAGAGAGGTTGTTGGCACGGTGGAGGCAGGACTGCAGCGAAGGACGCATGTTGTGGAGACTGTTGAGGTATCTCTACCTCCGATATGGCTATACTTACAGTACTTGACTGAGCACGGGTTACTGGATTTACCACCTCAGCCGAATCCGCTTCAGATAGCAGGACCAGCAATGCCTCCTGTTGAGGTAGTTTTGGATGAGGTCGAGGAGGACCTAGATGAGTACTTTGAGGACGATCTTGAGTTCCACCCTCCTGCTGTTGATGATGATGATTCTTCCGACGAGGGAGCGGGAGTGGAGGTATCTTCATCAGATACATATGTTGTAGGTGGGGTTGATCATCATGATCTCCCCAATGGTTTTCATTAGCTTGACCAGCTATAGGTATAGTTCTGGGGTAGCGAGTCTTGTCAGTTTTTGATCTGGCTACTGAGAGCCATGAGTTTTTGGTAAGGTTCTGGACTACTCGTTACTTATATGTATATGTCTTTCTTTTCTTTACTTAGGTTGATGGAGAATAGCTTATACTTATGAGGGCTCTTTTGTTATCTCCTATTAGAGGTAGGGTGTATTTAAAAGATGATGCATATATATAGATATACATATACGTTTGTTTATGTTTACGATGGTTCGATGTTTTAAAGAAAAAAAATTTTCAGCACTATTTTCGTAAAGAGACTTTTACTCTAAAGTATATTTTCCGAAAGGAACTAGCAATCAATAATTTAATTTTCTGCTTTTGGGTAACTATGTGATAACCCTAGAAGGGGTGTCGCAGGCTCAGCTAGAACTATAAGGGTATCACAGTAGTTTTCCCCAGTTCCCGTTAAGGAACTGACCCATGACATCTGGTATCCATAAGCGGATACTCTGACTTCGTGTGTTCCACTCACACAGCTATGATCAAAAGCATGCATCTATATGGGCCTCGCCGACATATATCGAATCATACCCTAGTGCCATAACCTCTCATCACTATCTCCTGAATATCTCAAATGATATAACATCATCAAAATATTAATTAATTAGGTTAGGCACGTCTAAATCATATATCATACACTCCTAACATGCATCGCTCCAGAATCTAATATACCACGGCCAAGGAAACAACTAAGCATGTTATAGAAGATAAAACATATTATCATCCAATACATGTTATCAACCATAATCAAAATAAAATAATAAAAAATTCAAATAAACATAATTAGTCATAAATAGCATGTTAATCTAAACAGCACACAATAAGCAGCTCAAATATGATAAAATCAGACAACCTCAAGTATCCTAAAAATAGCCTATCGGCGATAAACCTACAATTTCCATATCATCATTGGTACCACTAAGTAGTAACCAAAGTGATATCGATATTGTCAACTATTTGCCCACTAGTAGGGTTTAGGTCGCCCTACGCCATTAATGTAAAATATGCTACTTATCCATTTCTGACGATAGGAGGCTTCTTTCTCCCACCTTAGGTGTCGTAGGCTAGCTTAGGAGCAACGAACGAGCCCTCTCTAAAACTCCTCAAATCTGTCACGTGAGGTTCTCCTAACTCTGGGGCTCCAAAAATTCACCTGAACACATCATTGTGAAGCACACGTTACGTGTAACTCAAATCTGAAGACATAATTGAAAACCGATAAATGGATTGAAAGATAACCTTAATACCATCGCCAATGGTATTTCGGCATAAAAAGGACTTAGGCTTACCTTAGCTTAATCAAGAAAATAAAGGTAGGATGATGAATTAGACGTCGCGAGGATCACAATGGTATAATCGGTTTCTCGATAGGACGCACATAATGATAAAAAATTCCTCCGGAATTTTCGTTCTCTCTCTCTTCTCTCTCTCTCTATACTTTCTTATTTCTCCACTTTTCTGCCAGCTTCCACAAAAATGTCCCATTTTAATTTTTTTGCACCCTGGGCGCTCAGCGCCCATGAACCAACGCTCAGCACTGGTGGACTGCACCGCCTTCCTCCACCAGTGACTGAGTGACATGTGTCACTGTTCCAGCGCTCAGCGCCTATACTAACCAACACTACTGGTTCATACTTTTTATCGCGTTCTGAGCTCGTTTGAAGTCCGATTGACCTGAAATTTGAAACGTATATTCCTCTATACCTAAAGAATAAGTCCAAGTCCTCACACATGCCTAATCTATTCCTCAAAAATATATTTCCTATTGTGTACTCTTAAACATTCTAAACGTTATAACAAAAATCCTAGAATATGTTCTCATTCGATTCAACCCCGAGTAATCTCGTACTTTCCATGCAAGGTTCCCAATGCCTACACATGCATACTAGACATTAAATCAAGGTCTTAAACATTTCCATCAAGCATATAAACAATGCCGTAAAACACGGATGTCATAATACTACCCCCTTAAAAGAAATTCCATCCTAGGAATTTACCTACCTCAGAAAAGATGTGGATACTGCTGCTGCATATCTGCCTCATGCTCCCAAGTAGCATCTCCTGTAGTCTCATCCCGAATAGCCTTGACCAAAGGAATCTGTCTACCGCGAAGCTCCTTAATCCTTATATCTGCATTCCTAACCGGTCAAGCCAAATCCTTTAGATTCTCTCGGAGTTGTATGGACTCATTCTCACCTTTATCCCCAAAGCACAATGCAATTGGCTCCAAAAGCTAGATGTGAATCTAGGGTCTTGATCAGAGACAATGCTCAACGACCCATCGTCTAACCTAACAACTTCCTCGATATAAATTTGGGTCAACTTCTCTAAACTATAACTCTCACCAATAAGTAAGAAGTGAGCACACTTCGTCAACCTATCGATGATAACCCAAATCGCATCATGCCTCTTCAGAGTTCGTGGCAATCCAACCACAAAATCCATAGCTATGCTATCCCACTTCCACTCTGGGATATCTAAGGATTGTAGCAAACCAACAGGCTTCTGATCCTCAATCTTAGCCTTCTGAAAAACTAGACAAGATAAAACATATTCTGCCACTTCCTTCATCATCCTCGGCCACCAAAACATCTTTAAATCCTGATACATATTCATGGTTCCGGGGTGTAAACTCAACTTACTCTTATGCGCCTCTTCAAAAATCATCTTCCTATGCTCTAAGTCCTCTGGCACACATATCCTGTCTCTAAACCTCAACACACCATCTGGCACTCTACTAAACTCTGAAATCTTACCCTCATCTATGTCTCTACTCACCTCTTGCAGATATTGATCCTAAACCTGTTTATCCTTAATATCTCTAAAAAATTCACTATTAATAGTGATCATACCTAAGCATATTCTGCCCTCAACCAACTCCATACCTATGTTCAAATCTCTAAACTGCTGAATCAGTTCCATATCTTTTACCATCATCGTGGACACATGTAAAGATTTCCTACTTAAAGCATCTGCTACAACATTCACCTTCCCAGGATGGTATTGAAGATCATGCTCATAATCCTTGATAAACTCCATCCATCTACGCTATCTCATATTCAGCTCTTTCTGATCAAATAGATACTTCAAGCTCTTATGATCACTGTACACATTGAACTTGGCTCCATACAAACAGTGTCGCCATATCTTGAGTGTGAACACTGTAGCTGCCAACTCCAGATCATTGGTCAGATAGTTCTTCTCATGAATTCTCAACTGTCGGGAAACATAACTACAACTCTTCCATCTTGCATCAACACACAGCCCAATCCTTGATATGACACCTCACAATACACGTCAAATTGTCCTAAAGGATCTGGTAAAGTCTGCACTAGTGATGTGGTCAACTTTTCCTTCAACTTCTGAAAACTTTCCTCACATTTCTCTATCTAAACAAATGTTGTACCTTTTCTCGTAAACTGTGTCATAGGCAACGTAATCTTCGATAAACCCTCGATGAACCTCCGATAATATCCAGCCAATCCCAAGAAACTCCTCACTTCACTAACTGACTTAGGTCGTTCCCACCTAAGCACTACTTCCACTTTAGCAGGATCTACTGCTATTTCTGCCTTGTTAATCACATGACCTAAGAATTGAACCTCCTCCAACCAAAACTAGCACTTAGAAAGCTTGACATACAACTGTCTATACTTCAACACCTGCAACAATATTGTCAGATAGTCCTCATGCTCTTCCCATGTACGAAAATAGATAAGGATATCATCTATAAACACCACCACAAACTTATTGAGGAATGGTCTAAAGATCTTGTTCATATAATCCATAAACACTACGGATGTAACACCCTTCTCGGGGGCTACATCGTAAGTGACATTTTAAAAACGAAAAGTGAGTTAATTAAAATTGGCTATAAAAGAATGGAGTAATTTTTTTTCTTTTTCGACAATCGGATATTCCATTATCACAATTGGGATCATAAGTTCGAAAATCATTTACATAATACCCAACCCGACTCATAAACATAAATCATAGAATATACAGACTCAACATAAAGATGTGGAGACACAATTCCTAAAATATAAGATGCATGGAGTCACAGCTCCATAGACAGTTACATTAACTCAAAAACATACCCAGCTGGCCAAACGAAAATAGAAAAGACAATCCTTTCTGATACATCGTGAGAAAGACAAACCCACTGACGAGATCTAGTGGAAACTCTATTTGAGTCCACTAACGACGTCGTCACAAAAGACATAACAGGAGCTGCTATAATAGTAACTCTCGAACTAAGCCCTTTCCTCTTCCAAGAGGAAAAACATGGTCTACGAACCATCGACAGTCTGGAAGACGTCCACTAGAAAACTCTAACATATCGTCTCCATGCTCGAACCTCGACCTCTATGACGCATCAGCCAAACGACATCTTGTCGTCTCAATCTTCTCAAAAATAGTATAGAAGGCATATAGCCAGCCGACATAGGCAATATAAAAATAAGGAGGTGAGATTTCCATTTATCTTACACATAAGCCAGACATGCAGTGGTATGACTCTCAGGTACGTACAATTAACAATTAGCAATCATATTTACACTCATAACAAAACAATAATGTTTCACGGAAACATGACCACAACACCACGTTTTCCTAGATAGAAGACATCTAAGACTTGAGGAATGACCTCTGAATTCCTATACCATGGTTTTACGAACATTCGGAGGGAGTGGTTCGAAGGATTGTTTCGGAGTCTACCAGCCTTGGGTAATAAAGAATGCGTCAATAGAAGAAGGCGTGCACGTCATAGGCTTTTTCGGGAACATCCTACACTACCAGAAAACACGTAGCGTCTATTCAAGTATGTCGCTTTATTGCCAGATCACCACCCCACAGAGGAGCAACCCACTGGGCCTATTTGAGTATTTCATAACCCCAACATCCCCAAGCATCAACCAGATCGACCCTACGGAATTCACACCGGCATTAAAGTGTTAGCTCAATCTCCTAGGCACAACGGCCTTACAGAACATAGTTTCACTATGTGTTTAGGAAAAATTTGCCGGAAACACGTTCTTCTTGTTTATCCATCGGATGACATCTTGATTCCATCGGAATTCTTTCCACGTGCTTTCTCAGATGCTAGATGTTCTTAACATCAAGCGAAAGTTCTCAAGTAAATTTTCATCTTTGTGTAAAGATATCTTAAGATAGTTTGTTTAAAAGTGCTAACACATTATGAGATTGGAATGCAAGTCCAATTATTTATTTCTAATTGAGCCTTTTTCTTTGGCTTCCAAGAAAACAAATCCTTCTGAGTCCATTAAATTTTATGGAATATGGACAATGAATTATCCATACTTTATGACATAAGGTCGTGTTTCTCCATACGTCATAAATTATTACGTTCGTATTTTCACTAAGTCATTCTTGACTTAGGTTTTTTACAGTTTATAGTAAAATCTCGTCTTTGAAGGCGGAAATCCTTTTTGTCTTAAAACCAAAATCTTTAAATAAAATAAAATCAATTTTCAAGAATAATTTCCATCAAATATACATAGGTAGCGGTTTCTCAAAATATTTTCTCGAAAATCCTTAAAAACGTTTAGCGATGGTTTCGCCGCTTTTTACTGAATTTAGGCCCAAAAGCCATATTTTTGAAAACATGGTTCTTCACCTCAAATGTATTACTCTCCTAGGTTATATAACTCATATGAAAATGTTGAAACACTGATTTTACATCTTACTCTCCATTTATACGAAATTCCTAAAAATTTGACCGATCGTCGTTAATTTTGTAAATCGTGTAAATCCTTTTTCAACGATTTTGCACTCTAATAGTCCAAAACCCATTTTGGAGTTTTAGAACATTTTGACATGTATGAAAAACAGTCTCTTCCTGTCCAGTTAAATATATTTTCAAAAATTTCAATTTAACCCCTAAACTTTTAGTAATTGCAAAAAGATCCTTATTCGCTTAAATCCTTATAACTTGTTATTTATAACTTCAAATCACACCAAACCAACTTCTTTAGAAATATTTTTCATTTACCCTCATATTTCCAGAAATTACAATTCGGCCCCCAAATATTTTACAGTATTTGCAAAACGGTCCTTTTTTACAAAAAAACTTATAACTCTTTATGTATTAATCCAATTAACACCAAACCAATTTCTATGGTTTTGTCTCATCAAGGACTACAATATTAACACACAAGAATCTGGATTTCAGTACATTCACTGAAATTCTCAGAAATTGCATTTTAGTCCCTAAGGACTCATAAAATCATATCTTTCAATATACACATCCAAATCAATCCAAACCAATTTCTATATTCTTATATATTCATTCAATCCATAAAAATTATTCAAACGTATTAAATCAACTTGAAACCCCATTAATCAGTTATGGCCGAATGGCCTTAAGTAAATATATTAGGCATTTTTCTTTCTAAGTCAAGCAAACAACAATCTTGATTCCAGCTTAAGGTCATTGGAATCAAAACAACCATATGACATATCATACCACAACCAAGCATCAAATCAAATCCTCCAAGAGGATCACACACATATAAATCAATAATACATAATCCTAACTCTTAGGATTTTCAAGACAACATACAAATACTTTAAACCACATACATATCTACCTCTTGATGAGGAATAATGATCAAAACAAGCTTAGTTGAAAATTTGACAGCTTTGAGGGTGTGGTGATGTTATGAGCATATCTCACGATTTACTCATCTTAAAATTAAAAACTTTGTCTTGTTAGAAAGGTAAGAAGGATAGGCACAACTTTTATGTTTAAGGTTTTGTTTGATTCGGATCATAACTGGGGCGTAAAGAGCCTCATTTCCACTGTTCACTTGGGATGCTGACGATTTTGAGCTGTTTTGGTAATTTGGGCATATCTCCCAATATACTTATCCGTTTTTGGTGATCGTTAGCTCGTTGAAAAGAAGAGATGAAGAGGAACAACTTTCATGTTGAAAGTTTTACGAGTTTCCGAACAGAAAAGGGTCAGTATTTTGGTACAGTTTCGGATGAGTATGAGCATCAATGAAGTCTTTATGTGTTCTTAGAGAAAATGATGAACAACCTTCATGAAGAAGATGAAGCACTTGTGAAGGAGCATAAATGAAATGGACATAGCCTTTTATAGAGGGGAGGCCATGGCTTCAAGGGACCAAATGGTAAAAAATGTTGTCATGGCAAACTTGGAGTCACAAGGAAATATTAAGAGTATTTTGGACTTTTCACATATAAGTAATCATTATGCTATGAAATGAATATGTGGTGGAGATACTTTTAGTTTGGGGTGGCTGAGTTTGGACCATAGGAAGGAAGAAGATATTTTTAGTTACAAATCATGGTTGGCTAACTTTGGTTGGAGTTAACTAGACATAGGTTAGGTTCGGGGTATTTTAGTCTTTTCACACTTACTTGTCATAAATGCACATTACTGGCTATGGTGAGTCATTATGGTGACTCATTGCTCATGAGTCATCATGGACGACTCGTCGTTCTGTTCTCCCGGTATATCTCTGCACATTCGTGTCTGGTTCCGTTGTTTACCCGATTAGGGTTTTTGAGAAAAAGGTGATGAAATGAAATCAAAATAAAATGAGTTTGGTTTAGTGGAGGGGCTTCTCAAAATTAAGTAGATTTAGAGGGTATTTTGGTCAAAATTCACTTAGGGACACTCTTAAAATTTTACTTAAAGATCAAGGGCATTTTGGTCTTTTTACATATAACCATCATTACTTGTATTTAATGCAAGATGACTAACTCCTATGACTCACCCGCATGAGTCATCATAGATGACTCATTCTGCTCATCCACCCGGAATTAGGTTTTGTCTCTGCACCTCCGTTCTCGATTACATCGATCACCGATCGTTGAGTACTTACCCGATTACGTATAATAACCTATGCATTTTGAAAATTTTCAAAATAACCAGTATCGTTGGAAAAAAATAAGAATCTTAACTGTTTCGTTCTCGGGTCAAAATTAATTTTTCTGATCAGTAAAACTTTACTGTCAGTTAAAACGCAGACCGGGTTTCGTCTGAATTTTAAACCTAAATTTTTACCGTAAACTTCTACCCTAAGGTACAGTATAAATATGATTTTGTTTTATCCAAAATCATTTTCTAAATCTCAGATAAAAATATAAAGAATTAAAAATTCTACCGATAATGAAAAACAGTAAAAACGGAGTGTTACAGCTGGAGCATTACTCAAACCAAAAGGCATAACTAAATGCTCGTAGTGTCCGTACCATGTTCTGAAAGCTGTCTTGGGTATATCCTCCTTCTTCACTTTAATCTGATGATACCCGGACCTCATATCAATCTTGGAAAATACGGAAGCTCCCTTTAATTGATCCATCAGATCATCTATCCTAGGCAACGAATACTTATTCTTGATCGTTACCTTGTTTAATTTTCTGTAATCCGTACATAAACTAGCACTTCCATCCTTCTTCTTTACAAACAACATCGGAGCTCCCCACGGTGAAACACTAGGTCTGATAAACTCTTTCTTCAACATACCATCCACTTGTTTCTTTAACTCAACTAACTCTACTGGTGACATCCGATAGGGTGCTATAGATACAGGACCTGTCCCTGGAATGAGATCTATGGTGAAATCCACATCCATATCTGGTGGCAAATCCGGAACATCGGGAGGGAAAACCTCAGGAATTTCTCTCACGATAGGCATAGAATCTATACTCGGAGTCTCCTTAGCTTCCACCGAACAAAGCAGCACGTATAGCCGAAAATCATCACTCCTCGTAGGTACTCCTTCATTGGCATATATTATGCTAGAAGGCTCAAGAAATGTCAATGTATTGTGAGAAAAATATAACACCACATGGTTGGCCGAAAGCCAATCCATGCCAAGGATAACATCTATTTGCTTCATAGGCAAACGGACAAGATCCACAATGAATGTCCTATTCTCAACAACTATAGGACACTATAGACAAACATACATGGCAGTCAAGGAATCATTGGTTGGGGTAGATATTGTAAGGGTATAAGGTAATTGGGAAATAGGTAACTATAAACGATCCACTCACTCATGCAAAATAAATGAATGTGTAGCATGAGTCAAACAACACAGACGAGAGTCTACCAGATATCAAGCATATACCCTGGATAAGATCTGCAGATTGAGAGGATTCAACTTCCTTCATGGTAAACACTCCCCCTGTGGCGTGAGGTCTGGCCATCTACTGTCCTGCTGCTAGAACTCCTCTCCCAGCGCCACCTCTCTGAACACTGGCTCCTCTACCATCAGCTACCGGCTGCTACATAGGCCGATGTCTACAATCACAAGCCAAGTGACCTGGTTTACCACAGATATAACAAACATGGCTCTCTCTGGAATCTCTCACATAATGCGGTCCCCCGCATCTGAAACAAACTAGACCTCTCTGTGGCTGGCCCGCTCCACTAACTGGTGCTGAAGAAACCAGTAATGGTGCAAATTTCTGAACAGTCTGTACAAGTCTACTATATGGTCCCTGCCTTCCATGGGAACCACTGCCTCCTCTCCTCTGGCCCTGAGTAGGTGATCTACTAGGGCCTCCACTCCTCTGCTGCCTCTACTTAGTGGCCTGCCTCTGATCTATGCCCTCTATGGCACTGCATCTCTCAACCAACTCCGAAAAACTCTGAATACCAAGCGGCACTATAGCTCTCTGTAACTCATGCCGCAGTCCCTCCTCAAACTGTCTGCACTGCCAATCCTCATATGGGAACCTCTGAAAATTGAATCAGAGCCTCAAACCGTGCTGCATAATCTCTAACAAATATGTTACCCTGCCTAAGACTCATAGACTCTTTCTCATTCTCGCATCGAACCAAACACAAAGTATTTCTCCAGGAAGCCCTCTCGGAATAACTGCCAACTAATCAATCTGCCCTCTACCTCCAATAATCTCCTCTTCCCTCTCCACCAGGCCTCTGCTCCACCAGTCAACATGAAAGCTGCATAAGTCACTCTATTATCCTCTCGGCAATGCATAGTATCAAAAATCTTCTCTAGCTCCTGTATCCACCACTCCGTCTTCTTAGGATCGTAGTCACCTCGAAACTGTAGTGGCTTCCCTTTCAGAAAGGTAGCCATCCCCGCATCCTCAGCCTCTGCAGCTCTCCTTTGGTTCTGCTGCTCCTGCTATTCCCTAGTCACCTGCAGCATCTGAGCATTCTGCTGAGTATGTTGTAACATAGCAGTAGCAAGCTAACGGATAATCCGAAGAGTCTTAGATGACTCCCCTCCACCACCTACTCCTCCTCTAGTGTGAGAAGTCTCTCTGTTGCCACCTCGAGCCATGATCCTATAAAAGAAATTATTAGCTCCCACTTATATGACATATAATAATACATAAAACTGGTATATAAATACTATATGACATACAAATGTTAATTATCACGTCAGAACTCACTACCCAACTTCTAAGCATAGTCGTCATCCGATGTGGATTCAACTAAAATGGCCAGTACACCCTAACCTCACAGTCTGAACATATTCAAACTGCTCTAATACCACCAAATGAGACGCCCCGATGTCCCATTAAAGAAAAACCTAATTAACTAACCTTAATCGTGATATTAACGTTATACGAATATACAGAAAATCATAAATAAATAAAATTTAAATATAAATAACAAAATATAGACATCACACCACACTTACAAATAAATACAAACATACTATGCTGATACACTATAAATGATACCCCATCAGTAGGGTCCCATAGTATGCATACTAATACAAATTGACAAAAGCAACAAAAGATAAAACGTCTCAAAACGACGCACTGGCCACAGACTTTAAACTCAACTATTAGGGTTCATTACTTGTCCTCCAGCATCTGGTTCAAAAAGGGTTCCTTCAAGCTCCTCCATAGTTTGCTCCTCCGTAAGGTCTTCTCATAACGATAAAATAAAACATATAAGAAAGAAATAGGGAGATAAGAAACATGCTATCATCATAAGTGGAAAAGGTTACATAACATATACACAGTAATAGCACACAGACATGCATCACAAAATAAACACATAAATAACATTCATCCTCGAAATATATTATTGTCATCTACCCTTCATGCTCATGCAACTGATCCTGTATGCTGACAGAGCCAACACCTAATCCTATCACACATTCCTCAATTAATTATAGATATAAGTCAATCGTCCAACCAAAGTGTCCATATATATTTTCATTAGTGCACACCCCTATTCCCGTTAGGGTGTTCATTCAATGAATGAGACACACCCTCATTCCCATTAGGGCTCTTATTCAAAGAATGACACTATTCCCCCATTCCCGTTAGGGAATCGCTGCACAATACAAAAGTATCACCATTCCAGTTAGGATACGGGATGGCTCAGTTAGAACTATAAGGGTATCGTGGTATTTTCCCCCAATTCCTGTTAGGGAACTGACACTCGACATCTGGTATCTGTAAGCGGATACTCCGACTTCGTGTGTTCCTCTCATGCAGTTATGATCAAAAGCATGCATCTGTATGGGTCTCGCCGACGTATATCGAATCATACCCTAGTGCCTTAACCTCTCATCACTATCTCCTAAATATCTCAAATAATATCACATCATCAATATATTAATTAATTAGGTTAGGGACGTCTAAATCATATATGATACACTCCTAACATGCATCGCTCCAGAATCTAATATATCACGGCCAAGGAAACAACTAAGCATGTTATAGCAGATAAAACATATTATCATCCAATACATGTTATCAACCATAATCAAAATAAAATAATAAAATAATAATAGAATATACAAATAAACATAATTAGTCACAAATAACATGTTAATCCAAACAGCACACAACAAGCGGCACAAATATGATAAAATCAAACAACCTCAAGTATCCTAAAATCAACCTAACGACGATAAACCTATAATTTCCATATCATCATTGGTAGCACTAAGTAGTCACCAAAGTGATATCGATATTGTCAATTATTCACCCACCAGTAGGGTTTAGGTCGCCCTACGCCATTAATGTAAAATATACTACTTATCCATTTCCGAAGATAGGAGGCTTCTTTCTCCCACCTAAGGTGTCGTAGGCTAGCTTAGGAGCAACGAATGAGCCCTCTCTAAAACTCCTCAAATTTTCCACGTGAGGTTCTCCTACCTCCGGGGCTCCAAAAATTCACCCGAACACATCATTGTGAAGCACACGTTACGTGTAACTCAAATATAAAGACATAATTGAAAATCGATAAATGGATTGAAAGATAACCTCAATACCGTAGCCAACAATATTTCGGCGTAAAAAGGACATAGGCTTACCTTAGCTTAATCAAGAAAAGAAAGGTGGGATGATGAAGTAGACGTCGCGAGGATCACAACGGTATAATCGGTTTCTCAATAGGACGAACAGATTGATAAAAAATTCCTCCGAAATTTTCACTATCTCTCACTTCTTTATTCTCTCCCTCTCTCTTTATACTTTCTTATTTCTCCACTCTTCTGCCAGCTTCCACGAAAATGTCCCATTTTAATTTTTTTTGCACGCTGGGTACTCAGCGCTGGTGGACTGCACCGCCTTCCTCCACCAATGGCTGTATGACACGTGTCACTATTCCAGTGCTCAGTGCCCTATACTGATCAACACTACTGGTTCATACGTTTTATCACGTTCTGAGATCGTTTGAAGTCCGATTGACCTAAAATTTGAAACATATATTCCTATATACCTAAGGAATAAGTCCAAGTCCTCACAAATGCCTAATCTATTCCTCAAAAATATATTTCCTATTGTTGACTCTTAAACATTCTAAACAGTATAATGAAAACCCTAGAAGACATTCTCATTCGATTCAACACCGATTAATCTCGTACTTTCCATGCAAGGTTCCCAATGTCTACATATGCATATTAGACATTAAATCAATGTCTTAAACATATCCATCAAGCATATAGACAATGCCGTAAAACACTGATGTTACATTACTACCCTCCTTAAAAGAAATTCCATCCCCGGAATTTACATACCTCAAAAGATGTGGATACTGCTGCTGCATATCTGCCTCACGCACCCAAGTAGCATCCCCTGTAGTCTCATCCCAAATAGCCTTGACCAAAGGAATCTGTCTACCGTAAAGCTCCTTAATCATTCTATCTGCGATCTTAACCGGTAAAGCCTAATACTCTAGATTCTCTCGGAGTTGTATGGTCTCATTCTCAACTTTATCCCCAAAACAAAATGCAATAGGCTCCAAAAGCTAGATGTGAATCTAGGGTCTTGATTAGAGACAATGCTCGACGGCCCACCGTCTAACCTAACAACTTCCTCGATATAAATCTGGGTCAACTTCTCTAAACTATAACTCTCACAAATAGGTAAGAAGTGAGCACTTTTCGTCAACCTATCGATGATAACCCAAATCGCATCATGCCTCTTCAGAGTCCGTGGCAATCCAAACACAAAATCCATAGCTATGCTATCCCACCTCCACTCTGGGATATCTAAGGATTGTAGTAAACCAATAGGCTTATGATGCTCAATCTTAGCCTTCTGACAAAATAGACAAGATAAATTATATTCTACCACTTCCTTCTTCATCCTCGGCCACCAAAACACCTTCTTTAAATCCTAATACATATTCGTGGCTCCGGGGTGAAAACTCAACTTACTCTTATGTGCCTCTTCCAAAATCATCTTCCTAAGCTCTAAGTCCTCTAGCACACATATCTTGTCTCTAAACCTCAACATGCCATCTGGCACTCTACTAAACTATGACATATTACCCTCATCTATGTCTCTACTCACCTTTTGCAGATATTGATCCTGAACCTGTTTATCCTTAATATCTCTTAGAAATTCACTATTAATAGTGTTCATACCTAAGCACATTTTGTCCTCAACCAACTCCATACCTAAGTTTAAATCTCTAAACTGCTTAATCAATTTCATTTATTTTACCATCATCGTGGACACATGTAAAGATTTCCTACTTAAAGCATATGCTAAAACATTCACTTTCCCAGGATGGTATTGAAGATGCACGCTCATAATCCTTGAAAAACTCCATCCTTCTACACTATCTCATATTCAGCTCTTTCTGATCAAATTGATACTTCAAGCTCTTATGATCGTTGTACACATTGAACTTGGCTCCATACAAATAGTGTCACCATATCTTGAGTGTGAACACTATAGCTACCAGCTCCAGATCATTGGTCAGATAGTTCTTATCATGAATTCTCAACTATCGGAAAGTGTAACTACAACTCTTCCCTCTTGCATCAATACATAGCCCAACCCTTGATACGACGCATCACATTACACGTCAAACTATCCTAAAAGATCTTGTAAAGTCAGCACTGGTGATGTGGTCAACTTTTCCTTCAACTTATGAAAACTTTCCTCACATTTCTCTATCTAAATAAATGTTGTACCTTTTCTCGTAAACTGATTTATGTAAATATTTGAGAAACCCTCGATGAACCTCCGATAATATCCAGCCAATCTCAAGAAACTCCTCACTTCACTAGCTGACTTAGGTTGTTCCCACCTAAGTACTACATCCACTTTAGCAGGATCTACTACTATTCCTTCATTGTTAATCACATGACCTAAGAACTGAACCTCCTTCAACCAAAACTCGCACTTAGAAAGCTTGGAATACAACTGCTATACTTCGACACCTGCAACACTATTCTCAGATAGTCCTCATGCTCTTCCCATGTACGGAAATAGATAATGATATCATCTATAAACACCACCACAAACCTTTTGAGGAACGGTCTAAAGATCTTGTTCATATAATCCATAAACACTGCTGGAGCATTAGTCACACCAAAAGGCATAACTAAATACTGGTAGCGTTTGTACCTCGTTCTGAAAGCTGTCTTGGATATATCCTCCTTCTTCACTCTAATATGATGATACCCGGACCTCAGATCAATCTTGGAAAATACCGAAGTTCCCTTTAATTGATTCATCAGATCATCTATCTTAGGCAACGAATACTTATTCTTGATCATTACCTTGTTTAATTTTCTATAATCCGTATATAACCTAGCACTTCTATCCTTCTTCTTTACAAACAACATCAGAGCTCCCCAAGGTGAAACACTAGGTCTGATAAAATCTTTCTTCAACATATCACCCAATTGTTTCTTTAAATCAACTAACTCTACGGGTGACATCCGATAGGGTACTATTGATATAGGTCCTTTCCCTGGTATGAGATCTATGGTGAACTCCACCTCCCTATCTGGTGGCAAATTCGTAACATCAGGAGGGAAAATATACTCGGAGTCTCCTTAGCTTCCACTGAACAAAGCATCACGTATAGCAGAGAATCATCACTCCTCGGAGGCGCTCATTCTTTGGCAGATACTATGCTAGAAGGCTCAAGAAATGTCAATGTCTTGCTAGAAAAATCTAACACTACATGGTTGGCCGAAAGCCAATCCATGCCAAGGATAACATCTATTTGCTTCATAGGCAAACAGACAAGATCCACAAGGAATGTCCTATTGTCAACAACTAAAGGACACTGTAAACAAACATACATAGCAGTCAAGGAATCATTGTTCAGAGTAGATACTGTAAGGGTATAAGGTAATTGAGAAACATATAACTATAAACGATGCACACACTTATGCAAAATAAATGAATGTGTAGCATTTGAGTCAAATAACACAGACGAGAGTCTACCAGATATCAAGCACATACCCTGGATAAGATCTGCAGATTGAGAGGATTCATTCCCTCACGGTAAACACTCTCCCTGTGGCCTGAGGTCTAGCCATCTACTGTCCTGCTGCTGGAACTCCTCTCCCATCGCCACCTATCTGAACACTGGCTCCTCTACCATCGCCTAAGGCTTTTGCATAGCCATTGTCTCTACAATCACGAGCCAAGTGACCTGATTTACCACAGATATAACAAATAGGTCTCTCTCTGCAATCTCTCACATAATGCGGTCCCCCACTTCTGAAACAAACTAGACCTCTCTGTTGTTGGCCCGCTCCACTAACTAGTGTTGAAGAAACTGGTAATGGTGCAGATGTCAGTCTTGTGAAGTCTAGTATATGGTCCCTGCCTCCCATGGGAACCACTGACTCCTCTCCTCTGACTCTGATTAGCTGATCTACTAGGGCCTCCACTCCTTTGCTAGCTCTTCTCAGTAGCCTACCTCTGATCTATACCCTATATGGCACTGCATCACTCAACCAACTCTGGAAGACTCTTAATATCAAGCGGCACTATAGCTCTCTGTAACGCATGCTGCAATCCCTCCTCAAACCGTCTGCACTGCCAATCCTCATATGGGAACCTTTGATAAAACTCTGAAAACTGAATCAGAGCCTCAAACCGTGCTGCATAATCTCCGATAGACATGTTACCCTGCCGAAGACACATAAACTCTCTCTCCTTCTCGTGTCGAACCAAACGCGGAAAGTATTGCTCTAGGAAGCATTCTCGGAATAACTGCCAACTAATCAATCTGGCCTCTGCCTCCAATAATCTTCTCTTCCCTCTCCACCAGGCCTCTGCTCCACCAGTGAACATGAAAGCTGTATAAGTCACTCTCTTATCCTCTCTGCAATGCATAGTATCAAAAATCTTCTGTAGCTCCTGTACCCACCACTCCGCCGTCTCAGGATCGTTGTCACCTCGAAATTGTAGTGGCTTCCCTTTCAGAAATGTAGCCATCCCCGCATCCTCATCCTCTGCAGCTCTCCTCTGGTTCTGCAGCTCCTGCTGTTCCCTAGTCATCTACAGCATCTGAGCATTCTGCTGAGTGTGTTGTAACATAGCAGTAGCAAGCTCACGGAAAATATGGAGAATCTCAGATGACTCCCCTCCACCACCTACTCCTCCAATGTGAGAAGTCTCTCCGTTGCCACCTCGAGCCATGATCCTATAAAAGAAATCATTAGCTCCCACTTATATGACATATAATAATACATAAAACTGGTATATAAATACTATATGCCATACAAATGTTAATTATCACGCCCAAACTCACTACTTAACTTCTAAGGATAGTCGTCATCCGATGTGGATTCAACTAAAATGGCCAGTACACCCTAACCTCACAGTCTAAACAAAATCAAACTGCTATGATACCACCAAATGAGACGTCCCGATGTCCCATTAATCATGATATTAACATTATACGAATATACAAAAAATCATAAATAAATAAACTTTAAGTATAAATAACAAAGTATAGACATCACACCACAAATGCATATAAATACAAACATACTATGCTGATACACTGTAAAGGGTACCCCATCAGTAGGGTCCATTAATATGCATACTAATACAAACTGTCAAAAGCAACAGAAGATAAAATGTCTCAAAACGACGCTTTGGCCACAGACTCTAAACTCAACTACGACTAGGGTCCACTGCTCGTCCTCCATCATCTGGTTCAAAAGGGGTTCCGTCAAGCTCCTCCATAGTTGGCTTCTTCGTAGTGTCTTCTCATAACGATAAAATAAAACATATACATAAAGAAATAGGGAGATAAGAAACATGCTATCATCATAAGTGGAAAAGGTTACATAACATATACATAGTAATAGCACACAGACATGCATCGCAAAATAAACACATATAAATAACATTCATCCTCGAAATATATTATCGTCCTCTACCCTTCGCACTCATGCAATCGATCTTGTATGCTAACAGAGCCAGCACCTAATCATGTCACACATTCCTCAATTAATTATAGATATAAGTCAATCGTCCAACCAAAGTGTCCATATATATTTGCATTAGTGCACACCCCCATTTTCGTTAGGGTGTTCATTCAATAAATGAGACACACCCCCATTCCCGTTAGGACGCTTATTCAAAGAACGACACTAGTCCCCCATTTCAGTTTGGATACGAGACGACTTAGCTAGAACTATAAGGGTATTACGGTAATTTCCCCTCATTCCTGTTAGGGAACTGACTCGTGACATCTTCTATCCGTAAGTGGATACTCTGACTTCGTGTGTTCCACTCTCACATCTATGATCAAAAGCATGCATCTATATGGGCCTCGCCGACGTATATCGAATCATGCCCTAGTGCCTTAACCTCTTATCACCATCTCCTAAATATCTCAAATAATATCACATCATCAAAATATTAATTAATTAGGTTAGGCATGTCTAAATCATATATCATACACTCCCCAATATGCATCGCTCCAAAATCTAATATATCACGACCTAGGAAACAACTAAGCATGTTATAGCAGATAAAACATATTATCATCCAATACATGTTATCAACCATAATAATAATAAAATAATAATATAATAATAAAATAATAATAAAATATGTAAATAAACATAATAAGTCACAAATAGCATGTTAATCCAGACAACACACAACAAGCGGCTCAAATATGTTAATATCAGACAACCTTAAGTATCCTAAAATTAACTTAACAGTGACAAACCTACAATTTCCATTTCATCATTAGTACCACTAAGTAGTCACCAAAGTGATATTGATATTGTCAATTATTTGACCACTAGTAGGGTTTAGGTCGCCCTACACATTAATTTAAAATATTCTACTTAGCCATTTCCGATGATAGGAGGCTTCATTCTCCCACCTGAGGTGTCGTAGGCTAGCTTAGGAGCAACGAACGAGCCATCTCTAAAACTCCTCAAATATGCCACGTGTGGTTCTCCTACCTCCAGAGCTCCAAAAATTCACCCAAACACATCATTGTGAAGCACACGTTACGTGTAATCCAAATCTGAAGACGGAATTGAAATCCGCTAAATGGATTGAAAGATTACCTCAATACCGTCGACAACAGCATTTCGGCATAAAAAGGACCCAGGCTTACCTTAGCCTAACGAAGAAAAGAAAGGTACGATGATGATGTAGACATCGCGAGGATCACAACGGTATAATCGGTTTCTCGATAGGACAAACGGATTGATCAAAAACTCCTCCGGAATTTTCTCTCTCTCTCTCACTTCTCTATTCTCTCTTCTCTCTCTATATACTTTCTTATTTCTCCACTCTTCTGCCAGCTTCCATGAAAATGTCCCATTTTAAAATTTTTTTCACACACTGGGCGCTCAGCGCCCATGAGCTAGCACTCAGCGCTGGTGGGCTGCACCGCCTTCCTCCACCATTGGCTGAGTGACATGTGCCACTGTTCCAGCGCTCAACACCCCAAAATTTGCGCTCAGCACCCTATACCGACCAACACTACTGGTTCATACATTTTATTGTGGTCTGAGCTCGTTTGAAGTCCGATTGACCTGAAATTTGAAACACAGATTCCTCTATACCTAAGAAATAAGTCTAAGTCCTCACACATGCCTAATCTATTCCTCAAAAATAAATTTCCTATTGTGCAATCTTAAGCATTCTAAACGGTATAACGAAAACCCTAGAACATGTTCTCATTCGATGCAAAGTCGATTAATCTCGTACTTTCCATGCAAGGTTCCCAAAGCCTACACATGCATATTAGACATTAAATCAAGGTCTTAAACATAGCCGTCAAGAATATAAACAATGCTGTAAAACACGGATGTTACAAGATCATCATGAAGCGTAACCAGAACCCAATTTGAAAATATCCTAGGTCTAGTTTAAAGAATTTATACCCAACATAATCAACCTAGTTAGAATAGGTTATCGGGATAGAATGGTCGTGGGCACTCGTAGTTTCAACTATAACTTTAACAAGGCTAAATGACAACAACAAAGTCATACCATTGTCAATGAAGAGTGACACTAGAATTGTTTGATACTTAAAGTGGCACCAAGTACAAGGAAAACTTGATTGGATGGAGCACTAGAATCACATGAATATTATTGAAGTGCTTGTATGATGTGTGAAAGTACATCCATATTCTAAGGTACCATGCTTGCTATGCATGTGTTTATTTATAAGAAATAATTCAAAGATATTCTACAGCAAAAATAGATCCAAAAGACCAAAATACGGATTGCATAAACTATATTATGATGATTGTGAACGATAAAAAATTTATGTTCCTCATTCAAGCATATGAAGGAATGCATGTTTTATGCTCTATAAGAAGTAATTCAAATTCATGTCTATATTGTCGTTGATATATGAAGGGTAGCCACATTAAATAAAATTTCTAAATACACCGATAACAATGACACACATGATTTCAGGAGCAACTAATTTATTGTTTGAACATTGTTCTATGTTTTAAAGTTTTGGTTTTTGTTAAGAACAACTACGATCTTGTTTCTTGTTTTTTCTTATTTTAGGCTATATTATGTTGAAAATACAAACATATTAATTTTAGCCCCATGAATACTAAAATAAGGTACACTATCATAGATGATTTCTTCATTTTTCTATAAAGAAGACAACTGAGAAAATCATAATATAAAACAATATGTGTGTGTGTGTGTGTGTGTGTATATATATATATATATTTATAATTGATTTTGTTCATAAACTTTTTATTTGAACAAAAAACTAAATTTCGCTAATCATTCAGGAAAGTGTTTGAGATTGTTTTAATAAAATAACAATAATAAGAATTGGTCATGGATTGTAGAGTGTGGGTTATCGAATACCCTCAAAATTTTGGTGGATCATTTTTTGTTTGAATTATGGTGAAAAGATTTTGGAAGTCTTCCCTTTTAGGTAGATTCATTTATTTGAACGATTATTATGCCTAAATTACTCTTTGATTCTCAAATATTTCAAATCTGTATTTCCCACAAAAAATGAACTGTATTTAGTTCTTATTACAAATAATATAATATCATAAACATAGAGATTCTTAAACTCCAGCTTAATGATGGATGGTCGAAAGATGGCTACACGCATTCCAAATTTGGTTATTTCTTTCTAGAATTTCGGTTTCTTTCTGCTTAAACTCTGATGACCTGGTTAATAGCATGTATTCTGTCAAGCTATCATGGCAAGGTTCACCCATGTCATGAAGCAACTTGCGCTAACTGTCTCATTGCCAAAAAATGTCCCAAAGAAGATTTGCTTACCACAAATGGGATGTAACTTAGCTGCACAATCAGTCAAATATTTTCCATATGAAGATAACGGCCTTGGAGCATAATTACTTTCAATAGCAGCTCCCTCGGATGGTACAAGAACATTAGATGAAACTCCTGCTTTGATCAACAAAGAAGTACTTGCCATAAAGAGAAATATTAAAAAAAAGTTGTTGAACGCCGCCATGTCTTTTAGGGATTTAATATTATTGTTGGGTATTGGAAAACTACACAGTTAAGCGTGCTTGACTTGGAGCAATTTTGGGATGAGTGACCTCCTGGAAAGTTTTCCTGGGAAGTGTGTGAGTAAAGACAAAGCATGCTGAAAAGACCCGTGTTGGTTTGTGGCGACAGTCGTCAATCCATAAAGCAGCCAGGGATGTTACAATACCTAGCTACAAGGGGGTTCGGATCATTATGTTGTGTTGGTTGGAGATAAAGATTCACGTTTGCTAATAAGCACAAAAAATTTATTATATCACATTGATTTTAATTTTTATTATTATTTTTCTAGCGCCATATAACTTATATTTTGATAAAGCTGCTATATATTTTTATACATTTATATATGTATATGCGAATGACCGAAAAAAAACATTCCTAGTTCATTTGAGGAGGATTTATATTTGATTTTAAATTGGGTTAAATATGTTTTTGGTCCCTATAAAATGAGTGAATTTTGGTTTTGGTCGTTGTATAATATATTCTTTGGTGTTTATCCATCCAAAATCTGAAATAACTATTTTTGGTCCTTACTGTTGAAGTTGACACAGGCAAGCACAGAAGGGGGGGGGGGGGGGTTGAATTTTGTTTGTTAATAATTTTCGAAAACAACCTTTAAAAAAAATTTTGTACACAAGGAGATTAGAAACAGAAGCAAGCCCAAAGAATAGATTCTTTTTAAAAGACTTTAACAAAAGCAATATCAAAACCCCTCGGTAAGTAAGAAACAAATAAAGCTGTAAGAGTTAGGAGATAGAAGAATCACACAAGATGTTTTATCCTAGTTCACTCTCTTCTAACCAAGAGCTACGTCCAGTCCCTTCTACTTTAAGGATTTTCTCCACTATTTTCAAATAGATTACAACCAAGTATTCAACACCTCTCCAGGCTACAAGTATTTCTTTCTTACCAAGCCTCTTCAGGCTCTAACTCTAACAAAGAGATTTAGTGTTTGATCTTCTTAACTCACTATGTGTGAGGATATGACAGTTTAAGCTCAGATGAATATTTTCACAATATTCAAACTAAGAAATACTGACTCTTGCTCTTTAAAGAAATATGAGTATGAGTGATTATATTTTGACAAAAGTTGAGCTCGTAAGGTTGTGCAGTCAAGAGTGCTTCTTTAGTATCCACGGTCTTCTATTTATAGTGACCTTCTTCTTCACTTGTATTTCTTCAACGGTTACTTTGAATAATCCTGTTTAGAGATAGCATTTAATGCATGATATCCGTTGTAACTGATAGCTTGATTGTGGTAAGCTAAATAGTGCTCTTGGTTATCGAGGTAGCATGAAGTAGGAGTCTTATTGCTCTGAGTTTTGCAGCTTGAGAACTTGTTGTTCCTCCTTTGTGAACAATTCAGCTTTTTCAGCCATAAAGTTGTCATCGTATAGATCGTTTTGCAGTATCTTATTGTATGATTATGCTTTTTACATTTCTTGATGGTACTATGTTTCTTTTACAACAAGGTAAAATATTAAAGCAGATAGGACAAAAGTGAAGAACAAATATTCTATTGAAATAAATATCAATCATTTGAAATAAATTCAAGAGATTCGGATAGCATTTATTTATTCCAAAGATGGAGCTCGTCTACTTTAAAAAACTCCGTTTACTTAGTTATATGTGAGACTAAGTCTGTTTCAACAGATTATTTTGTTCGTTCGATGACGTGGCATATCCTCTTGTCTATCAATTCTTTGGACTTGCTATTCCTCAATGAGTTATAAAGATATCCGCCTAGTGACATGGCAATTAGAGCTCGTCTACTAGATTACTTTATTTTTCAGTTCATTTACTTGTACTAATTACTTCCGTCTACTTACGTGGCAAGATGGATGCCCTTATTATCAAATCTTTGGACTTGCTGTATCTAACAAGTTATTTTGATTTCCGTCTAGTAAGCATTTTGAGCCTCATCTACTTAAGAAAACCAGTCTACTCAAATAAATAAATAAGTAACTTTATCAAAAATATTGAGCAGCCCGTCCATAAGGGTGGACGCATATTTTTCAATGAAAACTTTGCCCATGTTACTTTTAATTATATTTAAATATTCCTGTGAACGCGCTGTGGCCACGCGGCGAAAAAGCGAGTGATTTACAAAATAATGTAGATAGGGAAGCGACAACTCGTATATCGTCTCACAAGGACTCTTAGGTTGCTATTATTAACAAAAAATCAGTTTTGGGGGGTTTGGAGTGAATGCAAATAAGAAACGAAACGAAACAGAACAATGAAAACAGAGCAGTTTAAGAGATTAACAAATAAACTAAAACGATAAACCTACTGTTCTCGGTTTCCCACTATCATTGGTTCATGTAATTTCCAAGGCCTAAGCAGATTCTAATCCCCTCCCGGTTGTAGCACAATTTACAAGCGAAACCACTACTACAGATACATGTCCCTATTCCCGAATTAAGCAAACGGGGTTAAGCCCTTCGTGAACTAAGCGAACACGAAACGAACACACGCGAATTAAGCAAACGCGATTAATTATAGGAACATAATATCACCGAAAATAAATCAACACAACACAATACACTCCTGAATTAAGCAAACAGAAATATATGGCATGGCATTGAAAAGGGAAAAGCATACAAAACAGGAATACAAGAACCTCAAGCGTAGTAATGGAAACCAATCACAGTAGATTAATCTAGGAGACTAGCTCTCTATTACAGACATAAGCACAAAAGAAAAGAAAAATAAACTACTGAACTACAACTACTGACTAAGACTGACTAGCTATCTAACCCCGACTGTTCTGTCTAAAACTGACTTATATACAGTATCTGGAATCAGCGGACTCGCGAGGTGAACACTGTCTCGCGAGGCGAATAATGCGAACAGTTTGCAACGTTTGGTCTTCTCGCGAGGTGAAGCACGGCTCGCGTGGCGAGGAATGGAAAAGTCATGGCTTCTGGTCTTCACTCTCACGAGGCGAGTCATCTATTCGCGGGGCGACACAGAAAGGTTGCATATTCTCTGGCACAGTCACCTTCAGGTTCGCGAGGCGAATGCCTTCTCGCGGGGCGAGAAACTCCAGAATTATTTCACTTTATTAACCTGAAAACAGAAAATAGCATAAGTGCTTTATTTGACTCTAAATCAGCTAAATTAGCTTAAAAATACTTTACAGACTCAAAATGCTGCTTAAAGACAATCAAGTCTAATTTGGGTGAAAATGATATAAAATTAGCACAAAGCCATGGTCTTTACTAGTTATAAAACCAGTCAAACAGAGGCTCATCATCCTGCATAACTAAAAGCACATGTCAGATCTCAACCAACACTTTGCCAAGTAAATTTAATCCTTTTGTTAGCATCAAAACTTGAAGATTATTTAATCCAAAACCACATTGGTTCCAACAATCTCCCGATTTTTGATGATGACAAAACTAATTAAATTTGAAAAGCAAAGTCTAAGAGAGTTTGCAGGGTTCCCCCTAAGACAAAGCATTCAAATAATTAACCAGAAAAAACATATGAAAAACAACTGCATATAAGCTAACAGATAGGTGCAACAACTTATCATAGTATATATGAAGTAATAAATAAGCATAGTCAGCAGATATCAAAGCAAATAAGCAAACATAAGTATCAGAGGAGTTAGCAAGTAGAAAAGAATATGCATATGCAGACAAATATGAGTTTTTCAAAACTGACATTATATATATATATATATATATATATATATATATATATATATATATATATATATATATATATATCTTTCCTTTCCTTTCTCCCTCTTTTTGTCATCAGCCAAAAAGGTGAAAGGAGTGGACCATCATTGTCAGTATGAGTGGAAAAAAGAAGAAGATAAAAGGTAAAGGTTAGGCAGGAGGAGGTGGTGGAGGTTATGAGTCTGGCCTTTCTTGAAATCCACGAGGAATTCCAGCATTTTATTCACAACCTCTAAGGTTGGAGCCATTGAAGTTTGAACTTGCTGTTGGATATCCTCCTTAATTTTCTCAGTAATCTTTTCAACCTTATCATCAACTATTTTTCCAAGAACCTCTTCAAGATTAGGTGGCAGAGCCTGTTGCCTTGAGCTTTCAGCAGACTCGTGAAAAGTGCTTAATGTTCTTGAATGATCTGAAGGGTGCATCACAACTAGAGCTAATGGTTGAGAAGAGTGTTTTTCTGATGAGCTCTAATTGTGAATGGATTCAACTATTTCTTCTAAGTCAACCGTAGTGGCATTTTGATCAGGTTCTTTAACAACAGTTTCATCTGCGAGAGGCTCTAAAGTAGGTGAAGGGATTACTGAGACTTCTTTTGCCCATCTGACGGGGTAGATGAATTACACATTTTTACTATTTATGGGAAGTCCCCAAAGGTCTTTATAGATCATATATCTAAAATTTGAAAGACCACACTTCCCTCTGACCTTAGGAATTTCTTTCTTCTCTTCTTCAGCCAGTCCAGAGGAAGATGCCTCTTTTGTGCAGTGAATAATGAGATTTCCAGAAATTTGCAGCACGATGTTCACTGATTAACTCAATTGATTCAGTATGCAAAAAGAAATCCAGCATTGAGTACTCAAAGGTTTCTTGGTTCAGATCAAGCATTGCTGATTCAGCTTCAGGCATGACTCCTTTGAATCTTCTGTTTTTTTTGTCTTTGTCCTTATTCAGATCTACCATTGGCAGTCTTGGACATATCCTATAAGGCATGATTCCAACTCTGGTTGCTTCATTATGTCTCAACCAGGATGGAGGGACAAAATGCGGGGCTCTATCAACTCTGAAATGACTGAATTCCCACTTCAGCATTTCAAAGATGAGCTGATCCAGGAAGAAATCAGAGGCCCTCCCATAGACTCTGGGATGCTCAAAGGATACCCATTTTGTATCCCTTGGGATGATCATGGGAACATGCTTTGAGGATCTTACTCTTTGCTCAGGGATGGTAGGAAGATTTTTTCTTTTGGGGTCAGTCTTCCAAACAGGTATGATGTGCCTCTCAACTCCATCAGTGAGGGGTATGAAAAGAGGAGTTTTGACAAGGTTAGGGTAAATTTTTCTGGGGGGGAAATTTTTTAGGGGTAGGTGAGTGACTAAAGGTCCTAAGTTGTTGTGCATTTGTGAAGGCACATTTTTTATTAATTTACAATCAGGATGAGGTAGGTAAAGGGGTTTAACAGGTGGGCTGACTTCTTCCTCATACTCAGGTAGAGGATACCATCTGTTGGGAATGTGTTTGGGTTCAGGTTGGTGAGAGTGAAACAGAAGTTTCCATTCCCTTTTTACCTTGGCCCAATCCTCAGATTTGCCATCATAAAGAACATAATTTGGAGTGAAGGGAAATAGGGTTCTCAAGGGTTTGGGGAAAGGAGCACCAAGGGAAATACCATCATCTGGTTGATTGAACCAGGGATCATCAGTAGGGATAATAGGTTGAAATTGTGGAGTGGCTATTTGTGTTGGTTGGGGTGAAAGGGGTGTGGGAATGTACACATCATCTGGAGTGGAGACATCAATGTTATTATCAACAGGCACATCAGCAACTCTAATTTCTAAACTAGACACTAAGGCATCTACTGCTATTTGAACAGGATCACTAGCAGAGATGGTTAGCTTAGAAGTCTTAGTTGTTCTGGTATTTTTTGCTGGTTGCCTTCTAGGTTTTGTTGTAACAGGCACAACGGCCTCAGCAGCAGCAATAGAAGTCTTCTACTTCTTCAGGATTGTACTGATAGGAACGCTGTCTTCATCAGCTTCCTCATCTTCATTGTGTGAGAAGATAAATCTTCTTTGCTTCTTTGCAGTAGGAGCATCAGAAGGTTCCCTGATAATAATGCCACCAACTGGTCTCTTGGGGGCAGGCTTCTTTGTTGTAGTGGTCTTTTGCCTAGTTACTCTTTTTACTCCTAGGACATCGTCATTGTTTTGTTACACCATTTCTTCTTTAGTTTTCATCAACTCCTCAGTTTTGACCATTGCAGCAGCCGCATAGGTACTGAGGTTCATATTAGCTATATTCATTTTACCAAAGTCCGTAGTCGACATTGGTTTTTCAGTTAAGATCCTAGCTTGCTCCTCAGGAGTCCTTGCAGCAAGAATTTCATGAATTCCTTGAGCCTTGAAAATCTTGGAAAGAAGGCGGCAACAAGGAAATGCTGAGAGTCTTTTCTTGTTCATCGCAGCATCTCTAAATCTTCCATACAAAATTCTTGGAAGATTGATCTTCGTTTCGGTGAGAAGATGACAGAGGCAGAATTTGTGCAGGGATGAGAGGTTGTGTTTGGATCCAACCATATGAAGAACCACCTTATTAAGGAGCTGATTTAGGATGTGAACAATGTCCTTCATTTCAACAACTTTCCAGGTGTGAGTTCTGACTGTGTCTTCTTTCATCAGAGAGACTTCAATGGTCTCAAAGCCACCCATATCCTCTTCCCATGGCTCAGTAAAAACCAAACCCTCCTGAGCACAGAAAATAGCATCAGAAATAGTCTTCTCCGAGACTACGATCTTCTTTCTTAACACCGTAGAGAAGAAGTCAGTATCATTCACTTAAACATTCCTCTAGAAATCCCTAATCAGGTTGGGAAAGATAGAGACTTTTTCTATGAAGAGTCCTCCCCACCCAGCTGCATTAACATACTTGCTTATGTCTAAGTTGTAGTCTTGCAACACTCCAAAGTTGAAATGATGCTCAATTGCCAAGTTGAGCTTATCCACGTTAAAGGTCGAAGAAGAAGCCATTTTAGGTGATCAGAGAACTTAAAGTTTGAAAGAGAGAGAGAGAGAGAGAGAGAGAGAGAGAGATAGCTCGAGAGGTTAGAGTAGTGTAAATTTTTTCTCAGAGGGAAAATATTACTTATAAAGAAATTTTGAATCTCAAAGGTTAAAGAAAAACTTTTGACCTGACATGTCATTATGATAAAACGACATTGGTAACTTGGAACTATAAAAAGGTCATGATGGGATTGATGGAAATACTGACTCAGCAAAGAGAATAAAGGATAAATTTATCATTGAGACAAAATAAATGCATTTATTAAAAAAAACATGCTTAAACACAGGCAGATGTGAACTCGTCTGAAACTATACAATGGACGCGGTAACCAACAACAGTAGACGAGTCATATAGATGTGAAACACAACATGCAATAGACGCATAACTTTTAATTGGTATTAGACGAGCATAGGTAATAGACGCAAGATTAACAAAACAAATTTTTCTCAAGCCTGGACGCCTAAATTAATCCACACATATCATATTAAGATGTTTCCTGATAAAGATAAATCTGTCCTCTGCAAGAGGTTTAGTAAAGATATCTGCCCATTGATGGTCAGTATCTACAAATTGAATATCAAACACACCTTTTTGCACATAATCCCAAATAAAATGATGTTTAATCTCTATGTGCTTAGCTCTAGAATGAAAAATTGGATTTTTAGATAGATTTATTACAGCAGTATTATCTTAAATAAGCGGAATACTACTTACAAACATGTTGTAGTCCTCTAATTGATGTTTGATCCAGAGAAGTTGTGAGCAGCAACTTGCAGCTGATATATACTCAGCTTCAGCAGTTGATAAGGCAATGATACTTTGTCTTTTGCTTGACCATGAGACAAGATTAGCCCCAATGAAGTGACATCCTCCACTAGTGCTTTTTCTTTCAATTATATCTCCAGCATAGTCAGCATCACAAACAAACTAATCTGTAATCTTCATTTTTCTTAAAGCACAAACCAAGATTAGTAGTACCTTCTAAATATCTAAAAATTCTCTTAACTGCTGATAAGTGAGATTCTCTAGGATCAGATTGAAATCGAGCACATAAACATACACTGAACATAATATCAGGCCTAGACGCAGTAAGATATAAGAGAGATCCTAACATACCTCTGTATACCTTTTGGTCTACCTTTTTCTCTTTATCATCTTTGTTCAGTATGGAAGTGGGGTGCATAGGAGTATTCATTGGTTTACAATCATCCATCTTAAACTTCTTCAAAAGCTCTTTTGTATACTTAGTTTGGTGGATGAGCACCTCGTCTAAGGTTTGTTTTACTTGAAGTCCAAGGAACAATTTGAGTTCTCCCATCATGCTCATTTCAAGCTCTTTCTGCATTAACTTAGAGAATTCTTTGCATAGAGACTCATTAGTACCACCAAAAATAATATCATCAACATATATTTGTACAACTATGAAATTAGACTTAATGGATTTTCTAAATAAGGTTGTGTCAACTATTCCTCTATTGAATCCATTTTCCATAAGAAAGGAACTTAGTATGTCATACCAAGCTCTAGGAGCTTGCTTAAGACAGTACAAAGCTTTCTTAAGCTTATATACATGTTCAGGATGGGTTTCACACTCAAAACTCGGCGGTTGCATAACATAGACTTCTTCATTAATAAAGCCATTTAGAAAAGCACTTTTAACATCCATCTGAAAAAGCATAATACTATGATGTGCAGTAAATGAAAGTAGAATTCTAATAGCTTCTATTCTAGCAACAGGTGCAAAAGTTTCAGTATAATCTATACCTTCTTCTTGAGAGAAACCTTGAGCAACAAGTCTTGCTTTATTTCTTATTACCTTACCATTTTCATCAAGTTTGTTTCTGTAAACCCACTTTGCTCCGATCACTGATTTGTCTTTGGGCAGTGGAACCAGTCCAAACATCAATTCTTTCAAACTGAATGAGTTCTTCTTGCATAGCTAGAGTCCAACCAACGTCCAGTAGAGCCTCGTCTACTGTCTTTGGTTCCATTTCAGAGACTAGTGCAGAAATATCTTGTTCTCTGAAGGTTGATCTGGTTCTTAGCTTGTCATTGGGGTTTCCAATGATCTGATCTTGTGGATGATAATTCTTGAAGTCCCAACATTTTTGAACTGTATCATGTTGAGAAGTGGAAGTTTCTGGTTGTTGAGTGGAGTCATATGCTTGATCATCAACTTTTATCTCTGGTGAGTCTCCTGGAATGTTTAGATCAAGATCTGTAAAAACTTTATCTAGCTCTGATAATTTCTTATCAGGCTGTTTGTCATCAAACTTGACATGAATACTTTCCTCTACTATCAGAGTCCTAGAATTATAAACTCTAAAGCCTTTAGATATTTCAGAATATCCTAATAGTATTCCATTATCTGTTTTAGCATCAAACTTACCAAGTTGATCTTTAGTATTCAGTATAAAGAATTTACAACCTAAAGGGTGAAAATAAGATATGTTGGGTTTTCATCATTTCTACAGTTCATAAGGAGTCTTATTCAGGATAGGTCTAATGTATATTCCATTCTGAATGTAGCAGGCAGTATTAACAGCTTCAGCCTAGAAGTGTCTAGGGACAGAGTTGTCATTGAGCATAGTCCTAGCCATTTCTTGAAGAGATATGTTCTTTCTCTCTACCACACCATTTTGCTGTGGTGTTCTAGGTATTGAGAAGTTGTGAAGGATGCCACTTTCTTCACAGAACTTATGAAATAGCTCATTTTCAAACTCTCCCCTATGGTCACTTCTGATTGAAGTGATACACATGCCTTTTTCATTCTGTACACATTTGTAGAATACAGAAAAGACCTTAAAAGACTCATCCTTGTGAGTTAGGAACATAACCTATGTCCATCTAGTGTAATCGAATACACTTTGACAGTACACATGTTCTTATCAAAAGCAACTGCATATCCACTGTCATATAATTCACTTATGCTCAGTAGATTGTGCTTCAAGCCATTTACTAAAAGAACATTATCAATGGAGGGAAAATGATGTTTACCAATTTTACCTATACCAATGATTTTCCCTTTCTGATTTCCTCCAAATGTGACCCAGCCACCATCTTTGGGCTTAAGGTTTTGGAATGTTGACCTTTCTCCCGTCATGTGTCGTGAGCAGCCACTGTCCAAGTACCAAAACATCTGTTTTCTTCCTATTGTTATGCAAATCTGCAACATGTATTATCTTATATTTAGGTACCCAAACTGACTTGCGTCATTTCTTGTTAGATGTCACTGGACGAGTATGCTTAGCATGTTTATTGTGTATGCATCTAGATGTACCATGCCCACTTTTTCCATACACTTTGCAAAAGGTGTTGGACGAGCTAGACTTAGATTTTGTATATTTATTTGGAACTTTTGAAGATCTATGCTGTGTAAGAGGTTTTGACTTTTTATGAGATGCATCTTGCTTCTCTTTGTCATAACCAAGACCTGTTTTATCATGAGGTGACCTAGAGTACCTTAAAATGACCTAGAGTACCTTAAAATGAGACTAAGCTTATCTGAGCCACCTACAAGCTTTGACAGAGAATCTGTTAGATATGTTACATCTTCTTTCAGTTTAGTAACTTCACAAGAAACATCAGGTTCACACACCATTTTGTCAGCCAGACTTATATTCACTGATTTTAGTATGTCATTTTCATCTTTAAGGTTTTGTTTCTCAATGCAGACCCTATCATATTCTCTAGTTAGTTTAGAAAATTTCTTTTTGAGACTCTTATATTCTCGTGATAGTATAGACAACTCATGCAACAATTCATCAAAAGCATTTTGATGAGTGGACGGGTCAGAGTCCATTACCTCATCATCAGTGTATTCGCTTTCTGATGCAGTGTCTGCCATGAGACAGATATTTGCTGCCTCATTTTCTTCATATGATGAAGCCAGATCAAGATCCTCCTATGTAGCCATTAAGCCTTTCTTCTTTTTGAATAATTATTTTTTATCCTTTAGCTCAGGGCAGACAGCTTTGAAATGACCGGGTTTCTTGCATTCAAAGCACAATGGTGGAACTTTTTCCTTGGAGTCTGACTTCTCCTTGGAAATTTTTTTGTTGAGTTGCTTCTTTCTGAAACCACCTTTCTTTATCCACATATGTTGAATTTTCCTGGAGATAAAGGACAATTCATCCTCATCTGATCCTTTATCATTATCATAGGATTCAGACTCATCTGACGACTCAGCAGCTTTGAGAACTTTTGATGAACTTTCTTTCTTTGCCTTTAGGCTAATAGATTTTTCTTTTCTTGAATTTTCTTCTCCATTAAGTTCAAGTTCATGAACCTTGAGAGATCCAAGAAGCTCTTCCAGAGAGAGTGTATTCAGGTTTTTGGCTTCCTGAATAGCAGTTACTTTGGGTCTCTATTGCTTGGATAGAATTCTCAAGATTTTTTTGACTTGATCTCTATTTTCATAAACTTTTCCAAGAGATCTGAGACTGTTGGTGATGGTTTGGAATCTTCCAAACATTTGGTCTATTGTTTCATGTTCACCCATCTTGAACAGCTCATACTGATGAACCAGCATGCTGATCTTTGATTCCTTAACTTGTGATGAACCCTCATGAGCTAGGGCAAGAGTATCCTAGATTTCTTTAGCAGTATTGCAGCTGTGAACTTTGTCATGTTCAGAACTGGTTATACCATACATGAGATAGTGCTTAGCCTTCAAATTCAGCTGATGTTGGTTTTTCTACTCTTGAGTCCATTGGGCTCTACGAACAACAGCTCTAGCTTCATCTCTTGGTTCATTGTAGCCGGTTTCAATCAGCTCCCAAATATCTACATTCTGTGCATCTAAGAAGGTCATCATTCTCTTCTTCTAGTAGTCATAATCAGTTCCATCAAAGAGAGGAGGTCTGTTGATAGCTTGTCCTTCTGCATCCATGGCTCCATCACACACGATGTTTTTATCCTAGTTCACTCTCTTCCAACCAAGAGCTACGTTCAGTCCCTTCTACTTGAAGGATTTTCTCCACTATTTTCAAATAGATTACAACCAAGTATTCAACACCTCTCCAGGCTACAAGTATTTCTTTCTTACCAAGCCTCTTCAGGCTCTGACTCTAACAAAGAGATTTAATGTTTGATCTTCTTAAGTCACTATGTGTGAGGATATGATAGTTTAAGATCAGATGAATATTTTCACAATATTCAAACTAAGAAATACTGACTCTTGTTCTTTAAAGAAATATGAGTATGAGTGATTGTATTTGGACAAAAGTTGAGCTCGTAAGGTTGAGCAGTCAAGAGTGCTTCTTCAGTATCCCGGGTCTTCTATTTATAGTGACCTTCTTCTTCACTTGTATTTCTTCAACGGTTACTTTGAATAATCCCGTTTAGAGATAGCATTTAATGCATGATATCCGTTGTGACTGATAGCTTGATTGAGGTAAGCTAAATAGTGCTCTTGGTTATCGAGGTAGCATGAAATAGGAGGCTTACTGCTCCGAGTTTTACAGCTTAAGAACTTGTTGTTCCTCCGTTGTGAACAATCCATCTTTTTCAGCCAAACAGTTTTCATCGTACAGATCGTTTTGCAGTATCTTATTATACGATTCTGCTTTTTACATTTCTTGATGGTACCATGTTTCTTTTAGAACAAGGTGAAATATTAAAGCATATAGGACAAAAGTGAAGAAAAAATATTCTATAGAAATAAATATCAATCATTTGAAATAAATTCAAGAGATTCGGATATCATTTATTTATTCCAAAGATGGAGCTCGTATACTTTAAAAAACATCGTCTACTTAGTTATATGTGAGACTAAGTCTGTTTCAATAGATTACTTTGTTCGTCTGATGACGTGGCATATCCTCTTGTCTATCAAGTCTTTGGACTTGCTATTCCTCAATGAGTTATAAAAATCTCCGTCTATTGACGTGGCAGTTAGAGCTCTTCTACTAGATTACTTTATTTTTCCATTCATTTACTTCTACTAATTACTTCTGTTTGCTTATGTGGCAAGATGGACGCGCTTATTATCAAGTCTTTGGACTTGCTGTATCTAATAAGTTATTTTGATTTCCGTCTAGTAAGAATTTTGAGCCTCGTCTACTTAAGAAAACCAGTCTACTTAAATAAATAAATAACTTTACCAAAAATATTGAGCAGCCCGTCTACAAGGGTGGACACGTTTTTTTAAATGAAAACTTAGCCCATGTTTCTTTTACTTATATTTAAATATTCCTGCATAACTGAAAGCACATGTTAGATCTCAACTAACACTTTGTCAAGCAAATTTAATCCTATTGTTAGCATCAAAACTTGGAAATTATTTAATCCAAAACCACTTTGGTTCCAACAACTGTCACGTGACATCCATTAACTACTTATGTGTCTAATAGAAGGTCATGCAGTAATCCCAAGTAGCACCCAATAACGTCTGTAGTGTCATGTTAGCATGTGATTTCCCTAAAATTTTCCTTGAACCCTAAAAGGAATTCTATTTATCTATCTTTGTAACACCCCCTTGGCATTACATGTATAACTCATTGTAGAAATATAAAACTAAAATAAAAGCTGGTTACTTTGGGAAAATAAAATTTTCTAATCACTTAGCTTTACTTGAAAATGGTTATGATTTTTTTTTCATTTTCGATATAGACAAACGTCACACACACATACACACAGATATATATATATATATATATATATGCATCATCATAACTTTTACATCAGGACCTTTATACATACAGGTCATTTACCAGAGTAAAAACATAAGTAAAATAAAAACATGACTATACTGTAGAGGTAAATCTGGAACCACGACTCAAAAAGAATGGCTTTCTCAGCAGCCGAGTAGTCTCGTACTTTCCATGTAAGGTTCCCAATGCCTACACATGCATATTAGACATTAAATCAAGGTCTTAAACATAGCCATCAAGCATATAAACAATGTCGTAAAACATGGATGTTACATTACTACCCCCTTAAAAGAAATTTCATCTCCAGAATTTACGTACCTCAGAAAAGATGTGGATACTGCTGCTGCATATCTGCCTCACTCTCCCAAGTAGCAGCGCCTGTAGTCTCATCCCAAATAACCTTGACCAAAGGAATCTGTCTACCGCGAATCTCCTAAATCCTTCTATCTGCGATCCTAATTGGTAAAGCCTAATACTCTAGATTCTCTCGGAGTTGTATGGACTCATTCTCAACTTTATCCCCAAAGCACAATGCAATTGGCTCCAAAAGCTAGATGTGAATCTAGGGTCTCGATCAGAGGCAATGCTCGATGGTCCACCGTCTAACCTAACAACTTCCTTGATATAAATCTGAGTCAACTTCTCTAAACTATAATGTAACACCCCGATTTTTACGGTTTTTCAATATCGGTAAAATATATCGGTTTATATTATTTTTATTGGAATAATAATTATTTGGACTTTTATTTTTGTTTATTTTGTGATGCTTAATCTTGAGTAATTTTATTTACTCATTTAAATTTATTTTATTGGGTGTGTTAACACTGCCTTATTTCGGTGTATGCATGTTTACTAGCCAATAATTTATGTTATTGTTACTATTAGCATTTGTTTATAAAAATATTTTAAATAACATGGTTGAAAGAAATTATTTTCATATTTTACTCTACATAATTTTAGAGTTAAAAATAAGCTGGTTTGGAATTAATCGGAGATTAGTTTTGGACCGATGATTTTCTTAGTAGATCAATTTAACTATCAATCTTTACTCTAATTTAAATTTTGAAAGTATATGTTTATCACTCATTATTTTTAGATCTAATGAGTATTATTTCTTTTTTTTCTAGACTCAATCTCAACCACTTATTTTACCTATTACTAACTAAAAGAAATGAAATTCCTCCTTATTTCTCCCTCTCTCACTTGACGTTTCTCCCCCTCACTCTCTTCTTTATTTATTTTTTCTTTTCTTCTTCTTCGTTCTTTTTCTCTCCCTCTTCACTTCATCTTCCTCCACCTTCATCAACCACCCTCCACTGCCCCTGGGCACGCCGCCGCCTCTGAGGTCACCGTCCGACCGCCGCTCGACATGGGGGAGAAGCCAGCACCGCGTCTAGCCGCCCCAACTCGTCGCTCCACCTCTCACCGCCGCTGCGATATCATGCGAACGAAGCTCCATCGCGGTAAGTCCGATCAGCCGCCTTCTATGGTGGTTTACCACCTTCCCTTGTCAGCTTATACATCTTCTTCCTCAAAAGCTTGTCTTCATATTCTTGGGTCATGGTTGTTTCAGGATCTGTTTTGCGGTGCTCCACCATGTCACTGCTGCGTCGGCCATTTCAACAGCCACCATGTCCTCCTTCCTTGTTATCTTGGGTGAGTCCTCCACCATAACCTCCTAGTTGAAAATCTCCAATTTTATTTTGAAAACCCTAACCCTAGCTCTTTGATTTCATACTATGATTTGAAATTAAAGCTTGTTTTTGTGCAATTGGGATTGTCTATTGATGAATTCCAAGGCCAATTTCATATTCCTATAAGCAAATATCATTTTCCTCAATTTCACTCAAAAACCCCAACTTTTTATCTTTCTTAAATCATGAAATTGGTTCTGTTTTAGTACAATTAGGACTTGTAATTAATGATTTCTAAAGTTAATTTCATGATTTTCAAATTAAATCAAAAGTTCCCCAATTTTAATGATGGACCCTTTTTAACCAATTTGATCTTATTTAGAAATCAATTCAATTTAGTTAAATTATTTATATAGTTTCTTTTGATTTTATGTTGATGTTGAACTATGGATTGATAAATTGTTTTGGTTGTTGAATGCGTTTGGACGCTCTCCCTATGTTGATGGCTGTGTTATTTCTTACTTGGGAGAGCAACATGTGGTTTTTGGAGCTGTCGCGATGTGTCTGCGTGTGATAGGAAACGTCAAAGGGTCTAGGAAATCATTGAGAGGGAAACAAATTGTTGGAGCATCAAGGAGAGGATCTTTTATGGTCCGCAAAGGTAAAGGGAGTTTACCTGAGGAGTTTTAGTAATTACATACTTAATTGTTGTGTTTTTGAATGTATGTTGATTTTAATTATAGTAATGATGTTATTGATGATTGGAGTTTGATTTGAAGATGGAGTTTTAATTATTGTTATTGATTTGAGTTTGAGTATATGTTGATTTTATTGCTTGACCGTGATTGGTTGAGTGCATGACATTGGTCATTGCTTGTTAATTAAGATTAAGACATTAAAACACCTTGACTCAGAAAGATTGAAAAAGCGGTGTTGTGATTCTTTGGGAAAGTGAGAAGAAAACTATAAATAATGGAAGTGTGAAGATGAAACAAAGTTTAAAAAAAGAAATGAAAATAGAAAACATCAAAACTTATGGAAATGTTTAATAGAATTTTTGAAAAGAAAAATCTTTTAGAACTAAGGATTTTCTTTTAGGTTTTACCAAAAGTTGTTCAAAAATGGAAACATTTAGAGAAAATGCTCTCTTTGATAAATCTATTTACAAGAGTTTTGTATTTGGTTCTAAGTTGTGAAAAAGATTTCAGTGGTTTCCTAAGTTTTCAGAAAATGGATTTCTAAAAGAAAACAGTTTTAGTGAAATAATATTTCTAAGAACGAAAAGTATTTATGACACAAAAATTTAGAAACTCTTGAACTTTTGTTTTTCGATTTAGTTTTCACAGACCGAAAACCTCTGGAAAGAGAGTGAAAAAGAAAGGACCTAGTGCTCCGGATTGACGGGCTAGAGTTCTTGTTTTGAGTTTTGAGAAAGTAGAAAGGACCTAGTGTTCCAGATTGATGGGCTAGAGTTCCTATTCTAGTTTCGAGGAAAGATAGAACCTAGAATTCTGAGACGTCGGACTAGTGTTCGGTTGTGAAGGAGATTGTGAATCATGGATTTTATTGATAAAATCCTATGTGAGTATTAAATTTTAATTTAATACTTGATTAAAAGTAGTCGAGAGCATAAGCCTTGGCGAGGAATGAACGATGCCAAAAAGAAAATGAAAAACAAGAACACCTTGTTTTACATGCATAGTCTGGCTTATATGCCGTTATGGCAGACGTGCCATTGTGTATCGAGCTACAGTTTCACAAAGGGTGAACTGACAAACTGAATAGTTACGAACCAAAGACGGCTTCTTTAGTTTTTGGGTCTTCAGGGACATTCGGGTTCGAACTCCACGAAATGCTTGGGGCTTTGCAACCCCTTTGTCGTGGAAATCGGCTACCCTGCTTGAAATGTACTCAATCAGGAACTATTATGTATTATTTAGGTGAGATACGATACCCCGGAACAATTCGGGATCAGACCTAAATTGAGAGGCCGACCCAAAACGTGCGAGACAATTGTGTTATGGGCATTATTGCGATCCTATCATGCTCGACGAAGGGAAGTTAGGATCTCCGGAGATAGTGGACTAGATAGTGAATATTGAAGTGACATGAAATGTTTTACAAAATGCGTTTGATTGTCGGGAATGGATCCCTGTGTTTATGGTTATGATATTTTGTATGTCATTGTGTGAGAGTCGTGTATGTGTCTGCTATGATAAAACTCATATGTCAGTATCTCACCTTTGCATTATTTCTGTTTGGTTTCTTTTGTGGTATTTTGGCTTTGAGTGTACAGATGTTGTAGAGAAGTTCCCAGCTTCACTCGGGGATATTAGTCCCAATCCTTGAAGATGTATGATGTTAGTTATAATGGTGAAAACCATGGGGTCTTCCCCAGGAATATCTTTTAGTGCAACCGGCTTAGTTTATCGAGTAAATTTTATTTGGAAAAAGTCATAGTTATAGGTATTATGACTCTGAGAGTCTTTTATTGGATTACTGTTATGTGTATGTATGTTTATGACTCGGAGAGCCTCTATTGTGGATGGGATGAAAATTTAAATATTTCTGTCGAAATTTTTGTAAAAGTTATAGATCTGTACTTAAGTACTTATATATAAATCATTTTCTGAAAGAAAACAAACTATTATTTTATTTTAATATGTTATTACGAAATTAAGTTAGTCATGTAACGCCCAAGGGGGGTGTTACATATAACTCTCACCAATAGTTAAGAAGTGATCACACTTCGTCAACCTATCGATGATAACCCAAATTGCATCATGCCTCTTCGTAGTCCATGGCAATCCAACCACAAAATCCATAGCTATGCTATCCCACTTCCACTCTGGGATATCTAAGGACTGTAGCAAACCAACAGGCTTCTGATGCTCAATCTCAGCCTTCTGACAAAATAGACAAGATAAAATATATTCTGCCAGTTCCTTCTTCATCCTCGGCCACCAAAACATCTTCTTTAAATCCTAATACATATTCGTGGCTATGGGGTGAAAACTCATCTTACTCTTATGCGCCTCTTCCAAAATCATCTTCCTAAGCTTTAAGTCCTCCGGCACATATATCTTGTCTCTAAACCTCAACACATCATCTGGCACTCTACTAAACTCTGAAATCTTACCCTCATCTATGTCTTTACTCACCTCTTGCAGATATTGATCCTGAACCTGTTTATCCTTAATATCTCTCAGAAATTCACTACTAATAGTGATCATACCTAAGCATATTCTATCCTTAACCAACTCCATACCTAAGTTCAAATCTCTAAATTTCTCAATCAATTCCATCTCTTTTACCATCATCACGGACACATGTAAAGATTTCCTACTTAAAGCATCTTCTACAACATTCGCCTTCCCAGGATGGTATTGAAGATCACAATCATAATCCTTGATAAACTCCATCCATCTACGCTGTCTCATATTCAGCTCTTTCTGATCAAATAGATACTTCAAGCTCTTATGATCGCTGCACACATTGAACTTGGCTCCATACAATTAGTGTCGCCATATCTTGAGTGTGAACACTATAGCTGCCAACTCAAATCATGGGTCAGATAGTTCTTCTCATGAATTCTCAATTGTCGGGAAGCGTAAATACAACTCTTCCCTCTTGCATCAACATACAGCCCAACCCTTGATATGACGCATCACAATACACGTCAAACTGTCCTAAAGGTTCAGGTAAAGTCTGCATTGGTGATGTGGTCAACTTTTCCTTCAACTTTTGAAAACTTTCGTCATATTTCTCAATCGAAACAAACGTACCTTTTCTCGTTAACTACGTTATAGTCAACGCAATCTTCGAGATACCCTCGATGAAACTCCGATAATATCCAGCCAATCCCAAGAAACTCCTCACTTCACTAACTGACTTAGGTCGTTCCCACCTAAGCACTACTTCCACTTTAGCAGGATCTACTACTATTCCTTCCTTATTAATCACATGACCTAAGAACTGAACCTCCTCCAACCAAAACTCGCACTTGGAAAACTTGGCATACAACTGTCTATACTTCAACACCTGCAACACTATTCTCAGATAACCCTCTTGCTCTTCCCGTGTACGGAAATAGATAAGGATATCATCTATAAACACCACCACAAACTTATTGAGGAACGGTCTAAAGATATTGTGCATATAATCCATAAACACTGCTGGAGCATTAGTCACACCAAAAAGCATAACTAAATACTCGTAGTGTCCGTACCTCATTTTGAAAGCTGTCTTGGGTATATCCTCCTTCTTCACTCTAATCTGATGATACCCGGACCTCAGATCAATCTTGAAAAATACCAAAGTTCCCTTTAATTGATCCATCAGATCATCTATCCTAGTCAACGAATATTGATTCTTTATTGTTACCTTGTTTAATTTTCTATAATCAGTACATAACCTAGCACTTCCATCCTTCTTCTTTACAAACAACATCGGAGCTCCCTACGGTGAAACACTAGATCTGATAAACTCTTTCTTCAACATATCATCCAATTGTTTCTTTAACTCAACTAACTCTACGGGTGACATCTGATAGGGTGCTATAGATATAGGTCTTGTCCTTGGTATGAGATCTATGGTGAACTCCACTTCCCTATCTGGTGGCAAACCGGGAACATCGGGAGGGAAAAACTCAGGAAATTCTCTCATGATAGGCATAGAATCTATACTCGGAGTCTCCTTAGCTTCCACTGAACAAAGCATCACATATAGCCGAGAATCATCACTCCTCATAGGTGCTCCTTCATTGGCAGATACTATGCTAGAAGGCTCAAGAAATGTCAACGTCTTGCTAGAACAATATAACACTACATGGTTGGCCAAAAGCCAATCTATGCCAAGGATAACATCTATCTGCTTCATATGCAAACATAGAAGATCCACAAGGAATGTCCTATTCTCAACAACTATAGGACACTATAAACAAACAGACATGGTAGTCAAGGAATCATTGGTCGGGGTTGATATTGTAAGGGTATAAGGTAACTGAGAAATAGGTAACTGTAAACGATCCACACACTCATGCAAAATTAATGAATGTGTAGCATTTGAGTCAAACAACACACACGAGAGTCTACTAGATATCAAGCACATACCCTGGATAAGATCTGCATATTGAGAGGATTTAGCTTCCCTCACGGTAAACACTTTCCCTATGGCCTAAGGTCTAGCCATCTCCTGTCCTTCTGTTGGAACTCCTTTCCTAGCTCCACCTCTATGAACACTGGCTCCTTTACCATCAGCTACCGGCTGTTGCATGGCCCGCTGTCTACAATCACGAGCCAAGTGACCTGGTTTACCAAAGATATAACAAACATGTCTCTCTCTGCAATCTCTCACATAATGTGGTCCCCTGCATCTGATACAAACGAGACCTCTCTGTTTCTGGCCTGCTCCACTAACTGGAACTGAAGAAACTGGTAATGGTGCATATGTCTGAACAGTCTGTACAAGTCTAGTATATGGTCCCTAACTCCCCTGGGAACCACTTCCTCCTCTCCTTTGACTTTGAGTACCTGATCCACTAGGGCCTCCACTCATCTGATGCCTCTACTCAACAACCTGCCTCTGATCTATACCCTCCATGGCACTGCATCTCTCAACCAACTCTGGAAAACTCTGAATATCAAGCAGCACTATAGCTCTTTGTAACTCATGCCGCAGTCCCTCTTCAAATCGTCTGCAATGCCAATCCTCATCTGGGAACCTCTGATAAAACTCTGAAAACTAAATCAGAGCCTCAAACCGTGCTGCTTAATCTCCGGCAGACATGTTACCCTGCCGATGACTCATAAACTCTCTCTCCTTCTCACGTCGAACCAAACGCAGAAAGTATTTCTCCAGGAAGCACTCTCGGAATAACTGCCAACTAATCAATCTGCCCTCTGCCTCCAATAATCTCCTCTTCCCTCTCCACCAGGCCTCTTCTCCACCAGTCAACATGAAAGCTGCATAAGTCACTCTCTTATCCTCTCTGCAATGCATAGTATCAAAAATCTTCTCTAGCTCCTGTATCCACCACTATGCCCTCTCAGGATCGTAGTCACATTGAAACTATAGTGGCTTCCCTTTCGGAAAGGTAGCCATCCCCGCATCCTCACCCTATGCAGCTTTCCTCTGGTTCTGCTGCTCCTGTTGCTCCCTAGTCATCTGCATCATCTGAGCATTCTACTGAGTTTCTTTGTAACATAGCAGTATCAAGCTCACATTTAATCTGGAGAGTCTTAGATGACTCCCCTCCACCACCTACTCCTCCTCCGGTGTGAGAAGTCTCTCTGTTGCCACCTCGAGCCATGATCCTATAAAAGAAATCATTAGCTCCCACTTATATGACATATAATACTACATAAAAGTGGTATATAAATACTATATGCTATACAAATGTTAATTATCGCCTCCGGACTCACTACCCAACTTCTAAGAATAGTCGTCATTCGATGTGGATTAAAATTAATTGGCCAGTACACCCTAACCTCACAGTCTGAACAGAATCAAACTGCTCTGTTACCACCAAATGAGACGTCCCGATGTCCCATTAAAGAAAAACCTAATTAACTAACCTTAATCGTGATATTAACATTATACGAATATATAGAAAATCATAAATAAATAAAATTTAAATATAAATAACAAAATATAGACATATATAAATACAAACATACTATGCTGATACACTGTAAAGGGTACCCCATCTGAATGGTCCCATAATATGCATACTAATACAAACTGACAAAAGCAACATAAGATAAAACGTCTCAAGACGATGCACTGGCCATAGACTGTAAACTTAACTACTAGGGTCCACTGCTCGTCCTCCAGCATCTGGTTCAAAATGGGTTCCGTCAAGCTCCTCCATAGCTGGCTTCTCTGCAGGGTCTTCTCATAACGATAAAATAAAACATATACATAAAGAAATAGGGAGATAAGAAACATGCTATCATCATAAGTGGAAAAGGTTATATAATATACACAGTAATTGCACATAGACATGCATCACAAAATAAACACATAAATAACATCTATCCTCGAAATATATTATCGTCCTCTACCCTTCATGCTCATGCAACTGATCCTGTATGCTGACAGAGCCAACACCTAATCCTATCACACATTCCTCAATTAATTACAGATATAAGTCAATCGTCCAACTAAAGTGTCCATATATATTTGCATTAGTGTACACCCCCATTCCCATTAGGGTGTTCATTCAATGAATGAGGCACACCCCATTCCCGTTAGGACGCTTATTCAAAGAATGACACTATTCCCCCATTTCCGTTAGGGAATAGCTGCACAATACAAAAGTATCCCCATTCCCGTTAGGATACGGGACGACTCATCTAGAACTATAAGGGTATCATGGTAGTTTTTCCTCCATTCCCATTAGGGAACTGACCCGTGACATCTGGTATCCATAAGTGGATACTCTGACTTCGTGTGTTCCACTCACATAGCTACGATCAAAAGCATGCATTTATATGGGTCTCGTCAACGTATATCGAATCATACCCTAGTATCTTAACATCTCATCACTATCTCCTAAATATCTCAAATAATATCACATCATAAAAAATACTAATTAATTAGATTAGACATGTCTAAATCATATATCATACACTCCTTAACATGCATCGCTCCATAATCTAATATATCATGACCTAGGAAACATCTAAGCATGTTATAGCAGATAAAACATATTATCATCCAATACATGTTATCAACCATAATCATAATAAAATAATAATATAATAATAAAATAATAATAAAATATTCAAATAAACATAATTAGTCATAAATAGCATGTTAATCCAAACAACACACAACAAACGACTCAAATATGAAAAAATCAGACAACCTTAAGTATCCTAAATAAACCTACAATTTCCGTATAATCATTGGTACCACTAAGTAGTCACCAAAGTGATATTGATATGGTCAATTATTTGACCACTAGTAGGGTTTAGGTCGCCCTACGCCATTAATGTAAAATATTCTACTTAGCCATTTCCGATGATAGGAGGCTTCATTCTCCCACCTGAGGTGTCATAGGCTAGCTTATGAACAACGAACGAGCCCTCTCTAAAACTCCTCAAATCTGCCACGTGAGGTTCTCCTACCTCTGGGGCTGTAAAAATTCACCCGAACACATCATTGTGAAGCACACGTTACGTGTAACCCAAATCTGAAGACGGAATTGAAAATCGCTAAACGGATTGAAAGGTAGGATGATGAAGTAGACGTCATGAGGATCACAACGGTATAATCGGTTTCTTGATAGGACGAACGGATTGATCAAAAACTCCTTCAGAATTTTCTCTATCTCACTCACTTCTCTCTTCCTTCATCTCTCTCTCTATATACTTTCTTATTTCTCCACTCTTCTGCCAGCTTCCATGAAAATGTCCCATTTAAAAATCTTTTTTGAATGTTGGGTGCGCTGGTGGGCTGTACTGCCTTACTCCACCAGTGTCTGAGTGACACGTGTCATTGTTCCAGCGATCATCAACCCAAAAGCTGCGCTCAGCGCCCTATACTGACCAACACTACTGGTTTATACACTTTATTACATTCTGAGCTCGTTTTAAGTTCGATTGACTTGATATTTGAAACATAGATTCCTCTATACCTAAGGAATAAGTCTAAGTCCTCACACATGCCTAATCTATTCCTCAAAAATAAATTTCCTATTGTGCACTCTTAAGCATTCTAAACGGTATAACGAAAACCGTAGAACATGTTCTCATTCTATTCAAAGCCGATTAATCTCGTACTTTCCAGGCAAGGTTCCCAATGCCTACACATGCATATTAGACATTAAATCAAGGTCTTAAACATAGCCGTCAAGCATATAAACAATGCCGTAAAGCACGGATGTTACAAGATCATCATGAAGCGTAACCAGAACCCAATTTGAAAATATCCTAGGTCTAGTTTAAAGAATTTATACCCAACATAATCAACCTAGTTAGAATACGTTATCGGGCTAGAATGGTCGTGGGCACTCATAGTTTCAACTATAAATTTGAAAAGACTAAATGACAACATCAAAGTCATACCATTGTCATTGAAGAGTGACACTAGAATTGTTTGATACTTAAAGTGGCACCAAGTACAAGGAAAAATTTATTGGATGGAGCACCAGAATCACATGAGTATTATTGAAGTGATTTATGATGTCTGATATATCCTTATTCTAAGGTACCATGCTTACTATGTATGTGTTTATTTATAAGAAATAGTTCAAAGATATTTTGCGGCAAAAATAGATCCAAAAGACCAAAATCCGGATTGCATAAACTATATTATGATGATTGTGAATGATAAAAAATTTATGTTCCTCATTCTAGCATACGAAGGAATGCATGTTTTATGCTCTATAAGAAGTAATTCAAATTCATGTCTATGTTGTCGTTGATATATGAAGGGTAGCCACAGTAAATAAAATTTCTAAATACACCGATAACAACTAATTTATTGTTTGAACATTGTTCTATGTTTTAAAGTTTTGGTTTTTGTTAAGAACAACTACGATCTTGTTTCTTGTTTTTTCTCATTTTAGGCTATATTATGTAGAAAATACAAACTTAATAATTTTAGCCCCATGAATACTAAAATAAGGTACACTATCATAGATGATTTGTTCATTTTTTTCTATAAAGAAGACAATTGAGAAAATCATAATATAAAACAATATGTATGTGTGTGTGTGTGTGTCTATATATATATATAATTGATTTTGTTCATAAACTTTTCATTTGAACAAAAAACTAAATTTCGCTTATCATTCCTTAATCAAATCATTCAGGAAAGTGTTTGAGATTATTTGATTAAAATAACAAAAATAAGAATTGGTCATGGATTGTAGAGTGTGGGCTATCCAACACCCTCCGAAAATTTTGGTGGGTCATTTTTTGTTTGAATTTTGGTGAAAATATTTTGGAAGTCTTCCCTTTTAGGTAGATTCATTTATTTGAACGATTAATATGCCTAAATTACTCTTTGATTCTCATGTATTCACCTTCCCCTGTCTTAAGTTCTTATTACAAATAATATAATATCATAAACATACAGATTCTTAAACTCCAGCTTAATTGTGGATGGTCGAAAGACGGCTACACGCATTCCAAATTTGGTTATTTCTTTCTAAAATTTCGGTTTCTTTCTGCTTGAACTCTGATGACCTGGTTAATAGAATGTATTCTGTCAAGCTATCATGGCAAGGTTCACCCATGTCATGAACAAGATTGAGGCAGCAACTTGCGCTAACTGTCTCATTGCCAAAAATTGTCCCAAAGAAGATTTGCTTACCACAAATTGGATGTAACTTAGCTGCACAATCAGTCAAATATTTTGCATATGAAGATAATGGCCTTGGAGCATAATTACTTTCAATAGCAGGTCCCTCTGATGGTACAAGAACATTGGATGACATTCCCGCTTTGATCAACAAAGAAGTATTTGCCATAAAGAGAACTATTAAACAAAAGTTCTTGAATGCTGCCATGTCTTTTGGGGATTTAATATTGTTGTTGGGTATTGGAAAACTTTGTTGATAACAACAGGTGATTAGTAAGACCATATTTATAGTCAGCTCAACATTTCCGCTAGCAATTTTTTTTAAACTATAATGAAACAAACCAAAATCTTCAATTACTCTTTATAAGTTAGTAAACACTAATATTTTGTGCGTTCAAATTGTAACTTGTTCTTGTGTTACACTTTTACTATTTAATGTTTGTATAGAATGTTAAGCTTTTACATTTTAAAGTTATATATACAAGTGGTAAAAATGACTGTCACAATAATTTAAAAAATGTCACTTTACAATAATGACATTAAAATTGTGGAACTACCAGTAAATGAGGTTCGGATCATCATGTTGTGTTGGTTGGAGATAAAGATTCATGTAACACCCCATTTTTTTTTACTGTTTTTAAATATCAGTAAAACATATATGTGTATATTATTTTTATTGGAATGATAATTATTTGGACATTAATTTTTGTTTATTTTATGATGCTTAGTATTGAGTAATTTTATTTACTCTTTTAAAAAGTATTTATCAGATGCGTTAACACTGCGTTTCTGTAGTGTATACACACTTACAGGGCAATAATATTACTCTATTGTCATTATTATTATTTGTTTATAAAAATATTTTAAATAATATGATTGAAAGAAAATTATTTTCCTATTTGACTCTATTTAATTTTAGATTTGAAAATATGTTGGTTTAAAATTTATCGGAGATTAATTTTGGATTGTTGATTTTCTTAGTCGATCAGTTCAACTATCAATATTTATTCGAATTCAAATTTGAAAATATATATTTGATAACTCTTTTAATGAAGAGTTATTTAGCTCATTTTCTCTCTTAATTGTTGCTATCTTTGAGGTTTTGAGTCTTGATTTTGGTAGGAAATGATGTTTTGTAAATATTTATGTGAAGCATTGTTAATATGAGCCATTTGCTCTTGAATGCTCCATCATTGTCTCAAATTTTTGTGTATGCATATGCAGTGAACTTGCCGGAGCATGGCTGAAGCATGGGTGAATAAGCTATTGGTTGCTGCATTATTCTTCTTCTCCATCCAGCTGCTGCGTTTTATTTTCATCCATTGTAATGACTTCCTTTTCATTTCTGTATTTTGTTCCTTGTAAGCTCATTATGAGCTAAACACTTATAAGCTTTAGGTATGTAAATGTAATGAATGCTTAGCTGAGTTATGCAGTGAATATGTTCTTCATCTTCTTTTATTATGTGTTTAATGTTATTTAATTAAGAGTGATCAACTTAATTAGATATTTAGCTTGTTGGTTTGGAAGAATTATGTAAGTGGAAATTGATAAAGGATAGAGGTTAAATCATTAATTGGAAAATTAAATGATGTTGGATAGACTAGGAATAGTTATTTAAGCCTCTAAGCTAGCTGGAACATGCTTATTAAGAGGGTGGTGTAATTAATCTGAATCTAGGAATAGAAAATAGTTAATGAACCTGACCCTTAAGTGTTGGAAAACACACTTTTATTTCATGGGGTTAGATGCTAGAGCATATTCAGAGCATGATATAGGCTAAGCAGGATTTATGCTGCAGCATACCTAGAGCTATTTTTCTCCATATTTGACAACATATTCTCTTCACTGTTTGCAGCTCACTTTCATTGTCTATTTCAAAGTTTTATTTATTTTTACTTGCACACACACCACAATTTTTGGTTACCATTCCTAACTCCTAGAAAATATAATCTTATTTGGAATTTGCTGCACCATTATAATCCTTGTGGGAATGATATCCGAACTTAGTTTCTATATTACTTGAGGCAATTGTGTATACTTGAAAAAGCTTAAAGACATCTGTTTTTAAGGCAACACATTTTTGTCGCCGTTGCCGGGGATTGTTAATGGTGTTAAAATTCTGTTTTTAGATTATTAGTTCTATAGTTAGAAGATCTAATACTCTGGGTGATTTGCTATAGCACAGGGTACGGAAACTGTATGCACAAGTTCTTGTCACTTGATTACAGACTTGATCCAGAGATAGAAAGGACATTCAGAAGGCTTAAAAGAGGTCAAGCATCTCAGCTTTTACCTGAGTTGGTTCTGAATACCCCAACCAACTCCACACCAGATTCTGCTGAAGCATTATCCCCTGCTGCTTCAGAAATGGCTTAAGAAGTGCCACAAGACAGCATGGCTATGACCAATGACAGAAATTGTGCTATTAGAGGCTACGTAGTATTTGATTCTGAAGCAATGAATACTGGAATAGTGAGGACTCAATTCACTGCACCACAGTTTGAATTCAAGCCAGTCATGTTTCAAATGTTACAAACAATTGGATAGTTTAATGGTGCTGCAACAGAGGACCCTCACCTCCATCTCAAACAGTTTTTAGATGTAGCAAGAAACTTCAAAATTCCTGGAGTCACTAATGATGCATTCAGATTGAGACTATTCCCATTCTCTTTGGGAGGAAAAGCTAAGAACTGGTTGAACTCTCTAGATGCAAATTCAATTGACACTTGGAACAAGCTTGCTGAGAAATTTTTAATCAAGTTCTTCCCTTCAACCATGAATGCAAAAATGAGAACTGATATCACTTCCTTCAAGCAGCAAGAAGATGAGCCACTATTTGAAGCCTGGGAGAGATTCAAACAACTTGTGAAGAACTGTCCCCACCATGGCATTCCATATTGTATTCAGATGGAGCAATTTTACAATGATGTTTCACCTAGCTCAGGAACGATGCTGGATGCCTCAACTGGAGGCAGTCTTCTCACTAAATCTTTCAATGAAGCTCATGCTCTGATAGAGGGAATAACAACTAACAGTTATCAGCGGCCAACTACTAGACGAGCTTATGGAAAAACCAATGCTATAGCAGGAGCCTATGAAGTGAGTGAAATGTCTGCACTATCTGCTCGAATGACTTCCCAAACTAACATGGTAAGGGGATTGACTATGGCAACTCAAGGAAACTCCACATCATCACCTATAATGACCGAAGAAATGGTGAATGAACAGATTTACAAGGCAGATGCTATATCATGTGTATATTGTGGAGGAGATCATCTGTTTGACAACTGCTCTACAAATCCTGCTTCAGTTAACTATGTAGGGAACAATAACTACAGAGGCAACAATTCATATGGCAATTCAGGATGGCAGCCATCACAGCATCCAATCTTGAAATACTCCAACTTCAGTAACACACCAAATCCACCCCTTGGATACAATCAGCACTAGCAGCCTAGGCACCAACAACCACAAGTTCAGCAGAAAGCTCCAGAACCATCTCTAGAATCCATACTAAAGGCATTTATGATAGAAACAAATACTGGAATGAGAAACTAAGAGACTCAAGTAGGACAGCTGGCTAGTGAAATCAATTCAAGGCAAAATGGTACATTACCTACATCAACAGAAGATCCTAAAGCCTCAACTTCAGGAGGAGGAAAAGAACAATGCAAGGTTATCCATTTGAGGAGTGGTAAAGATGTGGAAGTAGCTGAGCCAAAGAAGAAACAGAAGGTGTAAGGCTCAGAACCCGAGAAGGAAATAGCTAGAGAAGAAGATGCTGCAATAGAGCAACCTGTAGTGGTTGAGAAAACACTTGATGCTGCAGCATCCCCTACTGTACCCAAACTGATTCCAGAAAGACCTCCTCCACCTTTTCCTTAGAGATTGAAGAAGGCACACCAAGAAAAATAGTTCAATAAGTTCCTGGACGTCTTTGAAGCAACTTCATATCAACATACCCTTGGTAGAGGCTCTGCAACAAATGCCCAATTATACAAAGTTCATGAAAGGTGTGCTCACTAAGAAGATAAGATTGGGAGAATTTGAAACTGTGGCCATGACTGAAGAGTGCAGTATGATGTTGCAAAACAAAGTGCCAAGGAAGATGAAATATCCTGGAAGTTTCACCATACCTTGTTCCATTGGAGATACTTACTGTGGTAAAGCCTTATGTGACTTGGGAGCAAGCATCAACCTTACGCCCATGTCAATTTTCAAGAAATTGGGAATTGGGGAAGCTCGGCCTATTTCTATCACACTCCAGCTAGCAGACAAATATATTGCTTATCCAGAGGGAAAGATTGAAGATGTAATGATCAGAGTTGACAAGTTTGTGTTCCCTGTGTACTTCATCATTTTGGACTTTGAAGCAGATAGGGAAGTTCCTATTATTCTTGGGAGACCATTTTTGGCAACAGGGAAGACTTTGATTGATGTGCAGAAAGGAGAACTCACAATAAGGGTGATTGATCAGCAAGTCACTTTTAATGTTTTCAATGCCCTCAAGTATCCAGATGAAGGGATGGAGGAATGCTCCTTCATAGAATCATTTGATGAGCTGGTGCAACAACAATTCCTGAAGAATCAGTCTGACTATGGCAATGCTGCAACATCAGTGGAAGCTGAAAACTCCTTTGATGAAGAAGTTGGAGAATTCTTAGACTTCAAGGTTGTTCATCATGTGTGGACCATAAAATATGAATCATCGGAGGTAACTGATGATACTTTTAAAGATAACATTCCTTCCATTATTAAACCTCCTTCTCTTGAACTGAAAAATTACCAAGTCATTTGAAATATGCTTACCTTGGTGATAACGATACTCTACCTGTGATAATATCTGCTTCACTGAACTGTTTCCAAGAGGAACAATTGCTAACAGCTCTAAAAAGGCACAAAAAAGTAATAGGTTGGCAAATAGCAGATATCAAGGGGATTAGTCCATCAATATACATGCACATAATTCTCTTGGAGGAAGGTTCAAAGAATAGCATTGAAAGTCAAAGAAGATTGAACCCAATCATGAAGGAGGTGGTTAAGAAGGAGATCATTAAATGACTGGATGCAGGGATTATTTATCCTATTTCAGACAGTGTGTGGGTAAGTCCAATCCAGTTTATGCCTAAAAAAGGGGTTTGACTATCATCACCAATGAAAAGAATGAGATAATCCCCACAAGAACTGTGACTGGTTGGAGGATCTGCATGGATCACAGGAAGTTGAACAAAGCTACAAGAAAAGATCATTTCCCCTTGCCATTCATTGACCAGTGATAAGCCTCTGGCTTACCTAGTTTTATAACTAGTAAGACCATGGTTTTTGTGCTAATTATTCGAGTTTAATCTCGTTTTCGCCCAAATTTGGATTTAATTGTCCTCAAGCAAAAGTTTGAGTCTCTTAAGTAGTTTTTAGGATATTTTAGTTAATTTTGAGTCAAATAAAGCATTTAATGCTATTTTGTATTTTCAGGTTAAAAGTGAAGCTCAAGAGAACTTGAAGAATTGAAGAAAACTAACCAAAAGAAGAATTTCATAGTCTTCGCCCCCTCCGAATATTCAAATCTGCTTGCAAAGCCTGGTCAACATAAAGTAAGGTGCAAAGGCCTAATTGATGGATTTGATGATTTGGATATTAATGGCTTACCATAAAAATAGAAGATGAAGATATTGATTGGGCAGTTAATTTAGAAGATTTGAAGTCATTAAAGAATATCAATCACCATATGAAAGGAGATATATCTTGAACTCAATCCAAGGTGATGTGGGGCCCACATGAGAATGAATTGAAGATGATAGAAAGAAATAATTTGGCTTTGTCAAATCCCAACGTGATATAAGGAGTGTCATTGAATTCCTAATTGAGTTAGAATTTGGAAACAAGGCCAACAAAAAAAATCAGCAACGTAAATGAGGTTTCAATTTGCAACTTAAGATTGAAATTGGACTTTGAAGTGGACCCACGTGACAATTTGGTGATTGCATCCAGGAAAGAAAAAAAGTTCAATTGGAATTAAGAGAGAAAGTTGGTCAACGTGAAGTAAATTGTGGCAGGGCCCACATATTGAAATTGAAGATTTGGATAACAATAACATATCAGAAAAATAAAAGATAGATATTATGGCAATTGAATTATAAGATGAAGCCTTGAAAAGCATATAAAACAGGGTCAGCAAGAGGAAGACTCGGACCGAGTAGTGCAAGTCAGAGGGGGGGTTGCACGAAAACAATAGAACAGGAAGGACTTTTAACCTAGGAGCATTTTTACCCTAGGGAGACTCTTGGGATACAAAAAGGGGCGTGTTCTCTCTGCTCTTGGACTGGAAGAAGATTGGACCAGAAGAAGATTGGAGGATTCTTCATGGAGTTTTCTTCATCTCTTCTCTCTTTCTCTTTTTTAGTTTCCTTTATCATGAGTAGCTAAATTCCCTTTTGTTGGGATTAGATGTAGCTAAACTGAACCTCATGTATTTACCTTGATTGATTAATCTGTGCTTATGTTTCTCTATTAGTGTTTAATTCCTTTTCTTAATGCTTTCTGTGGTCTGATCATCCATGAATTGATTTTGAGATTTGATTTGCAATGGGGACGTTCTTATCATTTCTTGATCTGGAATTAATCACCTAGTGAACCTTGTATCTAGGAATGGATTTTGGTTTATTAGTAATCGTGTAATCCCTACTCTTAATGCAAATTCATTAATTAGGCCACCTAAGGAATTAGGGTCTAATTAGGGGATTTAGGGTCTTGTCATATAAGGAATTAGGACTTGAGTGATCTTGTGGGTTGATTTTAATATTTGAAGCATGAACTGGATTGATGGTTTTAGTATTGCATGAGGCAAAGGTTTAGTGAAGTTTAATCCCAACAACTTTCATCATATTTAAAGAACCCCCTGTTTTGCATTCCAAGTGTTCGATAAAGTTCCAAAAAGAACTTTTTCCTTTTATTTTGTTTATCTTAATTGTTAAATATCCGCTTATATAGTAGTTGATTTGTTACGTGCTAGTACTTGTCACAGTCCTCGTTGGAACGATATCGGTCTCATCACCGTATTACTTGTACGACTAGGTATACTTGCCTAGATTCGTCTCAACAATCAGATGTTGGACATATTAGTTTGAAAGGATTATTACTATTTTCTGGATGGCTATTCAGGGTATAACCAGATTGCTATAGCACCAGAAGATCAGGAGAAAACAACTTTCACTTGTCCTTATGGCACTTTTGCTTTCAGAAGAATGCCATTTGACCTGTGTAATGCTCCAGCAACCTTCCAAAGATGTATGATGGTTGTGTTCTCAGATATGATTGAGAAATCCATGGAAGTGTTTATGGATGATTTTTCAGTCTTTGGAGAAACCTTCCAAAGTTGTTTGTTGAACCTGGAGCAGATACTTGATAGATGTGAGGAAACCAATCTTGTACTGAATTGGGAGAAGTGTCACTTCATGGTAACAGAAGGAATTGTGCTGGGATATTGAATCTCCAGAAATGGTATTGAGGTGGATAAGGCAAAGGTTTAAGTTATTGAAAATCTACCTCCACCCACATCAGTAAAAGGAATTAGAAGCCTCTTGGGCCATGCTGGTTTCTATAGAAGATTTATCAAGGACTTCTCCAAGATATCTAAGCCATCGTGTCGATTCTTTGGAGCACGATATAGCTTTTGAATTCACAGCTGAATGTCTGAAGGCATTTGAACTCCTAAAGAATGCCCTCATCACTACACCTATCATTGTTCCACCTGATTAGGAGAAGCCTTTTGAGCTCATGTGTGATGCAAGTGACTTTGCTATTGGAGAAGTATTGGGATAAAGGTACAACAAGGTGCTAAGCCCTGTCTATTATGCAAGCAAGTCCTTGATTGATGCTCAAATTAATTATACCACCACTACGAAGGAATTGTTGGCTCTAGTATTTGCCTTTGAGAAGTTTAGATCCTATCTTGTTGGAACAAAAGTGGTAGTCTACACTGACCACTCAGCCATCAAATACTTGATTGACAAGAAGGAAGCTAAACCAAGGCTCATCAGATGGGTGCTATTGCTTCAAGAATTTGACTTGGAAATCAGAGATAAGAAGGGGGTGGAGAATCAAGTAGCTGATCACCTTTCAAGGTTACCAGAGGATGTTGCAGCATCCAAGAGAATAGCCATTGATGAGTCCGTCCCTGATGAACAACTGCTAGCAATGCAAGAAGCTGCAGCACCATGGTATGCTGATCTGGTTAACTTTCTGGCTAGTGGTGTGGTTCCTCCAGACATGAATTCTCAGCAAAAGAGGATATTTTTCCATCAAGCAAAAAAGTATGTCTGGGATGAGCCATACCTATACAAGATGTGCCCAGGCGTTTTGAATAGAAGATGTGCTGCATATGAAGAATTCCAGGATATATTGACTCAGTGCCATGCTGCAGCATATGGTGGGCACTTTGGTGGCATGAGAACTACTCCAAAGGTGCTCCAATCAGGTTTATTCTTTCCTACTCTATTTAGAGATGCACATGAATTTGTTAAACACTGTGATAGGTGCCAAAGGGTAGGGAATTTGTCTAACAAAAATGAAATGCCCCTCAACACTATTTTATAAATTGAACTTTTTGATGTATGGGGTATTGACTTTATAGGACCATTTCCCCCTTCCTTTGGTAACCTCTACATTCCGGTGGCGGTTGATTATGTGTCTAAATGGGTGGAGGCTATGGCAACAATCGAAAATGATGCTAGGGTGGTAACAAAGTTTTTACAATTTTTTTTTCTAGATTTGGAACCCCTAGAGCTACCATTAGTGATGAAGGTACCCATTTTTGCAACCAAGTTTTCTCAAAATTACATGCAAAATATGGGGTTAAGCATAAAGTAGCCACAACCTACCATCCCCAAACTAATGGTCAAGCTGAGTTATCCAACAGGGAAATCAAAAGAATTCTGGAAAAGATGGTCAACCCAAGTCGGAAGGATTGGTCTTCACATCTGGATGAGGCCCTGTGGGCTTATAGGACTGCATTCAAAACTCCTTTGGGGATGTCCCCATATAGACTGGTGTATGGGAAAGCTTGCCATTTGCCCCTGGAGCTGTAGCACAAGGTTTTCTGGGCAATCAAGAAACTGAATTTTGATCTTCGGTCTGCTGGAGCAGCACGCATGCTGCAGCTTAATGAACTGGAAGAACACAAACTGTTTTCTTATGAAAATGCTGAAGCATACAAGGCAAAAACTAAATCTTGGCATGATAAGAAGATCCACCACAGATCCTTTCATGAAGGAGAACAAGTGCTGCTGTTCAATTCAAGGTTGAAGCTTTTTCCAGGAAAGCTAAAGTCAAGGTGGTTTGGTCCATTCAAAGTTGTGAAAGTCTATCCACATGGAGCTATAAATTTACTAGATGCTGGAAGTGGCATGGAATTCAAGGTTAATGGCCAGAGAATCAAGCATTATTTTGGTGAGCCTTTGGACAGAATGAAGGTTACCACCACCTTTGATGACACAGAATGATGTTGCAACATGGTCTGGCAGAGGACCTGATAAACCAAACGCTAATGGGAGGCACCAGGACGAGTTTGCGTGTCCGAGCACCTCAGGCTTGAAACAGAGCCATATTGGATGTTGCAGCTTGTTGCAACATCCCATAACAGGATGCACACTAAACCTTCCACCCCATTACCGGTTTTATGATCTAGTTTTTTTTTGTTTTTATCTTTTCTGCAAGTAGTGGTCACTAGGACCTTTTGTGTTTGTCTGTTAGTAGGGCCATTAGGGACATAGTTGTTTTTAAATTTCTGCTTGATGAATGGCTATGCATGAGCCCACCACTTGATTCCATATGATTAATGATTAAATGGAAATGACCTCTGGCCTCTTTTACTATGATTAAGTTTAAAAGCATGGAATGAAACACTTGCTGAATAACTTAATGCACTAACTTGATTGTGAACACTAACACTGCTACACCACTGATTAGGATATAGGATACATGTGCTGCAGCATGAACATGAACATACAAATGTGAGCCTGAGCGACCAAAGTACAATGCACATATACATCACACTCATGCATTTTCTGTAAGGCTTGCTTTGATTCTGTAAGGCTTGCACACAATTTATGCTTCAGGCAATTTTCTTGTTCTGTTTTTATTTTTGCTAGTGCCTAAACAACCATCCCTCTCATTGTATTTGTCCCTAGTGTGCCCATTTGAGCCTTAGCGCTTTATTGAGACAACTAGCACATTACAAGCTCTTAATTGGAAAAACAAAGAATACCTAAACACGTAGAGCTTAAGGATGCTTTTGTAGCTATCTCTGACATAAGTTTGGGGGGAAGCTTGAGGACAAGCATCATCTTTACGTTTGGGGATGCTATGCTGCAACAGTTGTGCAAGCTGCAACAAGGCTATAAATAAAGCAGTAGAAGGAAAGGCAGCATAGAAATGAGGAACTCACAAGTGTAGATTGTGAAGCTGCCATTCCTTCATCAGGCAGCATATAAATGAGGAACTCACAAGTGTAGATTGTGAAGCTGCCATTCCTTCATCATCTTCAAAAAAAAAAATGAAAATGTGAAAAATTTGAACAGAGAAGAGTGTAAAGCTTGAAAATTAACAGTATTTTGTTCTCTGTTCTCTACAAAAAAAAAAAAAAAAAGCTGTGGACTTAGTGATGAAAAGGAAGATCCAAGAAAGCAGAACAGTGAAGATTGTGGGAGCAATTGGGAAGTTAAGCTAGATAGAAAAGCATCTTTTTGCTCTACCCGTGGAATAGCTACTTACCCAAATATCTTAACCCCACATATCCTAAGCCCAGTTACAACCCTTAAAGACCTCTTGCTGTGTCTAATCCTGTGTGGTTTTAATGGTGATAGAATCTTATCAAGTTTAGATCAGAGATGTATGTTTGTGGTGAGAGTGAAATTTTGTTGAGAGGTGAGAAGCAGAACCAACTATTTTGAGAGATAGTGCTGTAACATATGTTAATCTGTTTGAAACTAGTGTTGTAGCAGCTATTGGTATGAGCAGGATAGAAAGTGTGTTTTGATAGGAAGATATGAATGGAATTCTGAGCTGTTAAAATAATGCAAAATCTGGGTGAACTATGCATGCCATTCATTCAATTGAGTCCTTTTGTTTTTCATGTATTTCTTCTGCATTACTTGAGGACAAGCAATGGTTTAAGTTTGGGGGTGTGATAACTCTTTTAATGAAGAGTTATTTAGCTCATTTTCTCTCTTAATTGTTGCTATCTTTGAGGTTTTGAGTCTTGATTTTGGTAGTAAATGTTGTTTTGTAAATATTTATGTAAAGCATTGTTAATAACAACCATTTGCTCTTGAATGCTCCATCATTGTCTCAAATTTGTGTCTGTATATGCAGTGAACTTATTGGAGCATGGCTGAAGCTTGGGTGAATAAGCTATCGGTTGCTGCAATAGGGACTACTTTCCAGTGGCTCTGCACTAAAGGACAAATCTGACAAGGATACCTTTTCTTTCTCCTCATAGGCACTGGCACTGCTGTTTTAAGGAATTACACGCACCTAGGGATCTGATTTTCGACTTTTTAGGAATTGGGCTAGGGTTTATTTTATTATTACTTTTGTTGTTGGACCAAAAATGGATGAAAGAGAATAGGGTACTATATAAGCATTTAGGGAAACCCTAGTAAGGGCACACTTTGATTTTATTACACAATACTTTGTCCTTTATTGGAGGCTGCAATGTTCTTCTTCTCCATCTAGCTGCCGCGTTTTATTTTCATCCATTGTAATGACTTCCTTTTCATTTCTTTAGGTATGTAAATGTAATGAATGCTTAGCTGAGTTATGCAATGAATATGTTCTTCATCTTCTTTTATATGTGTTTAATGTTATTTAATTAAGAGTGATCAACTTAATTAGATATTTATCTTGCTTGGTTAGGAAGAATTAAGTAAGTGGAAATTGATAAAGAATAGAGGTTAAATCATTAATTGGAAAACTAAATGATGTTGGATAGACTAGGAATAGTTATTTAAGCCTCTAAGCTAGCTGGAACATGCTTATTAAGAGGGTGGTGTAATTAATCTGAATCTAGGAATAGAAAACAGTTAATGAACCTAACCCTAAGTGTTGGAAAACATACTTTTATTTCCTGGAGTTATATGCTAGAGCATATTTAGAGCATGATATAGGCTAAGTAGGATTTATGCTGCAGCATACCTAGAGCTATTTTCCCCTATATTTGACAACATATTCTCTTCACTGTTTGCAGCTCACTTTCATTGTCTACTTCATAGTTTTATTAATTTTTACTTGCACACACACCATAATTTTTGGTTACCATTCCTAACTCATAGAACATATAGTCTGATTTGAAATTTGCTGCACCATTATAATCCCTGTGGGAACGATATCTGAACTTAGTTTCTATATTACTTGAGGCAATTATGTATACTTGCACAAGCTTAAAGACATATGTTTTTAAGGCAACAATATCTGTCACTCTTTATTTTTAGATCAAAAAGCCAAAAACGTGTTTATTTTTAGGCTCAATATTTACAACTCATTTTGTACCTACCACTAAACACTAATGAAAGAAAAAGAAATTGAAAAACTTTATTTTTCCTTCCTCCTTGTTGCAGCGTACATGACCCCTCCCCCTTTCTCCTTTTTATTTATTTTCTTTCTTCTTCCACATGAGACCACATCTTTCATCTCCCTGTCAAACTTCAAGCTCCTCTCTCTCCTCCCTAGCAGTCGCACGACCGCCGCCCCTCTGGTTCGTACTGCGACGGGTCGCCCATCCTCCGCTGTGGTGAGACCTCTTGGTTGCTGTCCATACTGGTTCCACCATTGTTATGGTGTTTTGAGCTCTCTTCCCCCATTCTATGAAGCTTAGCTTCACTTTGTGGATCATGGTTGTTGTAGGGGAGTGTTCCACTGCCACCGCCACCTCACCGGAGTTGCGTGACGCCACCGCCGCATCCATGGCTGGCCGTCGCGTCGTCTTCCTTTCAGCTTGGGTGAGTGTTACACCTTGATCTCTTCTGGTTGGGAAAACTCCATTTTCCCCAAACCCTAAATTCCCAATTCAAAACCCTGACTATTAAATTGGGACCTAGTTGTACAAATTGATGATGTTGCTTATTAATTGGATAGGTCAATTTCAAATTTCCCATGCCAATTTCTCAAATTTCCTTTCAATTTCAGATTCCCCAATTCCATTCATGAACCCTAATTCTTATCTTAATCCAATCATGAAATTGATTATGTTTTAATGCAATTGGAGTTATAAATTGATGATTCCCTAAAACATATTTGTTTATATTATTTTTATTGGAATGATAATTATTTGGACATTAATTTTTGTTTATTTTATGATGCTTAATCTTGGGTAATTTTATTTACTCTTTTAAAAATTATTTATCGAGTGCATTAACACTATGTTTCTGCAGTATATACACACTTACAGGGCAATAATATTACACTATTGTCATTATTATTATTTGTTTAGAAAAATATTTTAAATAATATGATTGAAATAAAATTATTTTCCAATTTGACTCTTTTTAATTTTAGATTTGAAAATATGTTGGTTTAAAATTTATCGGAGATTAATTTTGGATTGTTGATTTTCTTTGTTGATCAGTTCAACTATCAATCTTTACTCTAATTCAAATTTTGAAAATATATATTTGTCACTCTTTATTTTTAGATCCAAAAGCCAAAAACGTGTTTATTTTTAGGCTCAATATTTACCACTCATTTTTGTACCTACCACTAAACACTAATGAAAGAAAAAGAAAAAGAAATTGAACAACTTTATTTTTCCTTCCTCCTTGCTGCAGCATACACGACCCCCTCCCTCTTTCCCTTCTTTTTATTTCTTTTCTTCCTTCCTCCACATGAGACCACATCTCTCATCTCCCTTTCAAACTTCAAGCTCCTCTCCCTCTTCCCTTGCAGCCGCATGACCGTCGTCCCTGAGGCCACCGTTCGGCCACCGCACATCATGGAGCCGACGACTTGCAACTCTCCGCCGCCCCTCTGGTTTGTACCGCCGCGGGTCGCACCATCCTCCACCGTGGTGAAGCCTCTGGGTTGCTGTCCAAGGTGGTTCCACCATTCTTATGGTGTTTTGAGCTCTTTTCTCCCCTTCTATGTAGCTTAGCTTCACTTTGTGGATCGTGGTTGTTGTTGTTGTAGGGGAGTGTTCCAGCTTGGGTGAGTGTTAACCTTGATCTCTTCTGGTTGTGTAAACTCCAATTTCCCCAAACCCTAAATTCCCAATTTAAAACCCTGACTATTAAATTGGAACCTAGTTGTCCAAATTGATGATGTTGCTTATTAATTGGATATGTCAATTTCAAATTCCCCATGTCAATTTCTCAAATTTCCTTTCAATTTCAGATTCCCCAATTCCATTCAAGAACCCTAATTCTTATCTTAATCCAATCATGAAATTGATTATGTTTTAATGCAATTGGAGTTATAAATTGATGATTCCCAAAGCTAATTTCATGTTTCGGTGATCAAATCACTTTTTCCCCAAATTATGATATGAGCCCTAAAACCCCAATTTGATTTTATTTGGAATTGGTTATGTTTTTTTAAGATTAACTATGTATCTATGTAATTGGGACTGTTAATTTATGTCCTGACAAAACTATTTCGTGTTTCTATAATCAATTCTATTTTTCCCCAATTATGTTAATGAATGCTATTTACTCAAAATCAATTTATTTGAAAAATGATTCTATATTGTCAAATTAAATATATGGTTTCTTTTGATTGTATGTTTTGAGGATGAAAATTGATTTGGTGAAATTGTTTGTTTGATATCATGCTTGGTTTATGTCTCTGGGATGTTGAACGTCGCTATGCTTGCTTGGTGGAGCAGAGTTTGTACTCTTGGAACTAATTGGAGCATTAAGATGAGGATCTTTTTCTTGCCCTCAAAGGTAAGGGGAGTTTACCTGAGGGATTTTCGATAGCTACATGTTATATGTGTGTCATGTGATTTTATTTGTTGTCATGGGTGGTGTTAAGATTAAGTTGTTATATGCTATCTGTGTGACATGTGTGATTTTATTTGTTGTGGTGGGTGGTGTTAAGATTAAGTTGTTTAATGTACGTTATGTGGTTGTAATGTTTTCTGTGAAAGCATAATTATATCTGTGATGTATGGATATCTACTATGTATGAATTATCTGTTGGTTGGTTGATTGACAGAGAAGACTGACAGTGGTAAGTGCTCAACTAAATTAAAGATAAAAGTTTTGAAAAAGCTTGAGGATAAATTTTAAGGATTTGATTTATAGAAGTGGAAGAAAAATATTGAAAATAATAATATTTGATGATATTTTGGAGAAAGAGTGATTGTTGAGTAATAGTGAGGATGACATCTTGAAAATATTTTAGTTACGTTATCTTTTTCAAAATAAATTCAAAAATAAGACAAAAAGTTATTCCAAGAAATTTAAGTGTCACGGATATTTTAACAGTCATTATGAAGAACTATTTGTAAAAGAGAAAATCATTTGATTTATAAATGACTTTTTTTCCAACGAAAAATACTTTAGGAATTGTGTGTCCTATGGTGTTCTATGGTGTGGACTGTGTGTCCTAAAGGTGAAATTGGGGACTGTGTGTCCTAAAGATGAAATTGTGGACTGTGTGCCCTAAAGAAGAAGTTGTGGACTGTGTGTCCTAAAGTTGAAGTTGTGGTCCGTGTGTCCTATAAACGTTATGTTGATTTTTGTGCGCTAAAATCTACGAATCTAAGACTGGTGCATTGATCTAGACCTTCATGATTTGCACATTCGGACTTCGAGTCTTATTGTTGAAATTGGAAGATAAACTTTAATGTTTATAAGTCGAGATGGCCGTGAGCCTTTGATGCTTCGACAAGGAAAGAATGAACAAAAAGAAAAGTGACGAGAAAAAAAATGTTTTACATGCATTTTTTTGGTAGACGTGCCTATAGGTTAATCTGCATATCTTGATGGCAACATATGCAAGAATTTGTATCATTGTGCCTTGATGGACAATGAAACCATAGACATTAACCACTGTTCCTAGTTTTGGACAATGATGTGGTTAAATTCGGTGTGCCTTGGTAAAATCCGGTGTGCCTTATTTGGCAAACAGAGCTTGATCAGCTCATTTATACGATGTTGGGATATCCGGAAATTAAGTACAAAATTTTAGACGATGAATATTGAAGTGTCATGCATTATTTTAAATGACGATGATTGTCGGGTATGAAACCCCTTAATAAACTATTGTGTTTATGTTGAAAATTTCCTATGTTGTGGATATCTGTATATATGCTGTTTTTGTGTGTCGCGTATGTAATTATCATGTTTAAATACATTTATTGGTATATCACCCTTGCATATATCTATTTTTCTAGTTTTGCTGTTGTACCTTGGTACATGAGTATAGATGTTGCAGAAAAGTTCCCTAAGTCACTCTGGGACTTAAGTACGGATGTTTGAAAATGTGTTTGATCATGGGGTCTTTTCAGAGAATGTCTTGTAGAACGACCAGCTTAGGTTTGCGCTTGGAGATGTGTGTTTGAGAAGTTTAGTATGCGTGTCTTGATAATTTTCATATTGTTTATAAGGAAAGACTTTTAGGAAAAACTGTACGTTGTAGAAGTTTCTGATTATGAATAAAATCAGTTTAGGTGTGTGGTGAGTATAACATAATTTTACAATGGGGATGTGCGCATCATTTTTTGAAGTATATCGAAAGAAAAAATTTTATACCCAAGTTTTTCTTACTTAAAGTAAATAAATTTCCGAAAGCAACCAGCAAAATTTCCTTTTAATTTATTTCTGCACGTGTTTACAAAGTAATGCCCAAGGGGAGGGGGGTGTTATAGAGTGGTATCAGAGCTAGTCGAGTCTTTCGAGAACCTTGTGGAATAGGTCTGTTGTGTTTTTGTTGTGTGATCTCTGGTTGGACCTTGCTTGAATTGTTTCTTGGTTGAAATAATGCGTGTTGACACACATGTATGTGTGTTTTGGTGAGTTCTGATTGGGTTGAGACCTTGTGAGAACTCATGTTTAGTAAATTGTACTTATGTTCATGTTGACACGTTCGTTCATTCCTTTGGGATTGTGTCATATATTTGAATGAGGTACCTGTCGTGGAAAAAATTTTCGAGAGAATTTTCTGAGAATGTTTTAGGTTTGCCGTTTGCAAAGGATATTGATTTTTCAATCAATCTAGTTTCTAGATTCGGGTTGATCTCTATCACCTTGTATAGGATGTTGGCTGCAAAGTTAATCGAATTAGATGACTCGATTCAAACTGGAAGATCTATGGTCTACACAGTTTGTTAGACCAAGTGTTTTCCATAGGAAACACTAATGTTGTATGAAGGTTCGAGACTCCGCGTGGATTTCTGACAACCCAACAAAGTGACGATTGTGAACAAGTATTCTCTGTCGTGCGTAGTTGATTTGATAGATCACTCGCGAGGAGTTGTTGTCTACTCACAGATCGACTTGAGGACGAGTTATCATTGGATTGGAGTGAAGACCCATTTAAAATTTTCATCCATTGACTCAGCTTATGAGGAAATATCAACTCTTCGCATGACTGAGAAACTGGCTAAGTTGTCTGTCATCGTATGCAGTTCAGAGAGGAATACGGAAGATAGCAACAAACCGGATTAAGCGTGTTTAGAAAGATCTTTGTGCTTGTTCAAAGTCGAGACAAGTCAGTCTGAATCTTCACTCTTAGAATGAGTGTCTTATGTTTAAGAAAAACTCTTCACTATACTATTTGATTCTTTATCAACTTGTCAGTTGACAATTGTTATTCAAATTCCTATGGTTGTATTAGACAATCACAGCGGTACGTTTTGTACATGCCAAACTCACTTTTCTGACCATGATTTAAAGTCTATCATGACTTATCAATTTGTTCTGATAGTCTGGATATTTACATAATTTTTTTTTGAAAATCTGTTATAAGTATTTCTTGAGTTGTGTAACACAAATGGCTTCTCGATAATAGAAGTTTCTTACTGAAAGCTTACTCTAGTCACTTTTACTTTTGGTGGAAGTGATCCAATCTGAATTTTGTCAGACTGTTGTTCTTTTAAATCATGGTGCAATAAAGTTCTTGTGAAAGAAGGAACTTTATTAGATTCATGTTTGTAAACATGTACCGATCATGCATTTTTACAACCACGAATCTACTAAAGAATCTTATTACGTAATGAATATTTCTGTATCTTTCCGATACTTGTCATATTCTTCAAGACCATGTCTTATAGTAGTTCGAAAGGACTTGTCATCTTTGATCAACTTTACCCTACATATTTTCCAAAACGTTATTAACGTGTGACCTATCTCATAAGTGATGAGAATGATTATTTGACTCATATCACGATATCAGAGTTAGTTGAATATAGTAGGAATATAATTTGACGTATGAAACCTCACCGGTTAAGACGATAGCATCGCAAGTAATTCTGTGTGGGTTTACCAAGGATCTCTAAGAGTTTTCATTCGTTTTGGGCGATCGGTATCAGGCTAACGAGGAAGGCACATTTCTTATTTGTTAACATTCGCTATACAGCGGAGAAGTTAACCAAAATATGTATCAGAAGGCTGATCAGACTTCAGGGATTATCTTTAAGCATCATTTTAGATGGAGACCCGAAGTTTACTAACGATTTGGTAAAATCCTCTCCAAGTGTTGAGGACCCAGTTGAGATTGACTTCAACGGATCACCCTCAACTCGAGTGGACGAGCGGGAAAAACGATCTGATCTTTAGAAAGCTGGTTGGGAGTAAGTGTAGTGTCTAACTACGATCATTCCTTTAGCAGGATAAATAAGAAGCGATGGGAATTTTATTGAGGTATAGTGGTGACTGGTACGATGTGAAACTTAAGATCAATATCCGTAAGTGAGACAAATATTATAAAACAAATTTTGATCGAGGCAGAGAATAGCCAAGGGAATCTAGAGTAACTATCAAGTGCTTGTAGTTAAGATTGATTGTATGAATTTTGGAAGATTAACAGGAAGAGTGTCTATAGTAATATCACTTAAGTGGATTCGAGCGAGAGGGATAAGCTCCTGTGAAAATTAAGTTTCTGAAGAAGTTCAAAGTTGATGAGTTAGATAATCCTACCTAAGGAATGTTATGATGTTTTACTTGAAGACTTGAAAAGTGTGAATTTGATATAACCTATAAGAGTAGACTAAGCCAAAGGGATTGAGACTACGATTGAATTATTTGAGTAGAAGGTTGATATATGTTACGGTAAAGTTAGTGTTGACATTGATGTTAGTTGTGAAAGTTAGATGTTGGAGAAAGTTTTCTAGTGGATCAATATTGGGAAGTGAAGAGATTAAGTGTTGGTTTTGTCCTTTAAAGTGCAATAGACTAAGGTGAAATGTCGAAGATAATGGGAATAATGTGGTGGTGGAAATTTCAAGGATAAATAGAACGAATCATAAGAATGAATTTTGTTATTAAGTTGCAATTGTGAACCAAGGTAAAATTAAATGCAGGAAGTGAAATGTAGGACTTTGGGATTAAGATATCCTGTCTAGTTACGAGTCACGAAATTTCGAGGACGAATTTTTTTTAAGTTGGGTAGTAATGTAACACCCCTGTTTTTACTATTTTTCAATATCAGTAAAACATATTTGTTTATATTATTTTTATTGGAATGATAATTATTTGGACATTAATTTTTGTTTATTTTATGATGCTTAATCTTGGGTAATTTTATTTACTCTTTTAAAAATTATTTATCGAGTGCATTAACACTATGTTTCTGCAGTATATACACACTTACAGGGCAATAATATTACACTATTGTCATTATTATTATTTGTTTAGAAAAATATTTTAAATAATATGATTGAAATAAAATTATTTTCCAATTTGACTCTTTTAAATTTTAGATTTGAAAATATGTTGGTTTAAAATTTATCGGAGATTAATTTTGGATTGTTGATTTTCTTTGTTGACCAGTTCAACTATCAATCTTTACTCTAATTCAAATTTTGAAAATATATATTTGTCACTCTTTATTTTTAGATCCAAAAGCCAAAAACGTGTTTATTTTTAGGCTCAATATTTACCACTCATTTTTGTACCTACCACTAAACACTAATGAAAGAAAAAGAAAAAGAAATTGAAAAACTTTATTTTTCCTTCCTCCTTGCTGCAGCATACACGACCCCCTCCCTCTTTCCCTTCTTTTTATTTCTTTTCTTCCTTCCTCCACATGAGACCACATCTCTCATCTCCCTTTCAAACTTCAAGCTCCTCTCCCTCTTCCCTTGCAGCCGCATGACCGTCGTCCCTGAGGCCACCGTTCGGCCACCGCACATCATGGAGCAGACGACTTGCAACTCTTCGCCGCCCCTCTGGTTTGTACCGCCGCGGGTCGCGCCATCCTCCACCGTGGTGAAGCCTCTGGGTTGCTGTCCATGGTGGTTCCACCATTCTTATGGTGTTTTGAGCTCTTTTCTCCCCTTCTATGTAGCTTAGCTTCACTTTGTGGATCATGGTTGTTGTTGTTGTAGGGGAGTGTTCCAGCTTGGGTGAGTGTTACACCTTGATTTCTTCTGGTTGTGTAAACTCCAATTTCCCCAAACCCTAAATTCCCAATTTAAAACCCTGACTATTAAATTGGAACCTAGTTGTCCAAATTGATGATGTTGCTTATTAATTGGATATGTCAATTTCAAATTCCCCATGTCAATTTCTCAAATTTCCTTTCAATTTCAGATTCCCCAATTCCATTCAAGAACCCTAATTCTTATCTTAATCCAATCATGAAATTGATTATGTTTTAATGCAATTGGAGTTATAAATTGATGATTCCCAAAGCTAATTTCATGTTTCGGTGATCAAATCTCTTTTTCCCCAAATTATGATATGAGCCCTAAAACCCCAATTTGATTTTAATTGGAATTGGTTATGTTTTTGTAAGATTAACTATGTATCTATGTAATTGGGACTGTTAATTTATGTCCTGACAAAACTATTTCGTGTTTCGATAATCAAATCATTTTTTCCCCAATTAAGTTAATGAATCTTATTTACTCAAAATCAATTTATTCGAAAAATGATTCTATATTGTTAAATTAAATATATGGTTTCTTTTGATTGTATGTTTTGAGGATGAAAATTGATTTGGTGAAATTGTCTGTCTGATATCATGCTTGGTTTATGTCTCTGGGACGTTGAACGCGGCTATGCTTGCTTGGTGGAGCAGAGTTTGTACTCTTGGAACTAATTGGAGCATTAAGACGATGATCTTTCTCTTGCCCTCAAAGGTAAGGAGGAGTTTACCTGAGGGATTTTCGGTAGCTACATGCTATCTGTGTGTCATATGTGATTTTATTTGTTGTGGTGAGTGGTGTTAAGACTAAGTTGTTATATGCTATCTATGTGTCATATGTGATTTTATTTGTTGTGGTGGGTGGTGTTAAGATTAAGTTGTTATATGACTGTTATGTGGTTGTAATGTTTTCTCTGAAAGCATAATTATATCTGTGATGTATGGATATCTGCTATGTATGAGAAGCCTAACAGTGGTTAGTGCTCAACTAAATTAAAGATAAAAGCTTTGAAAAAGCTTGAGGAGATATTTACTGGATTTGATTTATAGAAGTTGAAGAAAAATATTGAAAATAATAATATTTGATGATATTTCCATGAAAGAGTGATTGATGAATAATAGTGAGGATGACATCTTGAAAATATTTCAGTTACGTTATCTTTTTCTAAATAAATTCAAAAATAAGATGAAAAGTTATTCCAAGAAATTTATGCGTCAAGGATATTTTAACAGTGATTATGAAGAACTTTTTGTAAAAGAGAAAATCATTTGATTTATAAATGACTTTATTTTCAACGAAAAATACTTTAGAAAAGTATTTGACAATGAAAATTATGAAGAGGAATTTTTTTATTTTGGATAGAAATGGGTTGGAAATGATTTCACGAGGATTTGAAGTTGTTTCAGAAAAAGGAGTTTCCAAAAGAAAATGGATTTCTCTATGATTTGACATTTTATAAATGAATTTCAAACCGAAAGGATTTTCTGTAAATGAGTTTTACACAACGGTGTTATTTCTGACAACTTAGATAAGTTAAGGAGATTTTGCTTTTGATTTGTTTTTCACAGAACGAAAATAATTTTATAGTTGCAAAGTGAACCTAGTAGCCAAGATGTCGGGACTTTATTGTTCTATGGTGTGGACTGTGTGTCCTAAAGGTGAAATTGTAGACCGTGTGTCCTAAAGATGAAATTGTGGACTGTGTGCCCTAAAGATGAAGTTGTGGACTGTGTGTCCTAAAGTTGAAGTTGTGGACTGTGTGTCCCATAAACGTTATGTTGATTTTTGTGCGCTAAAATCTACGAATCTAAGACTGGTGCCTTGACCTTCGTGATTTACACAATTGGACTTCGAGTCCTATTGTTGAAATTGGAAGGCAAACTTAAATGTTTATAAGTCGAGATGGTCGTGAGCCTTTGATGCTCCGACAAGGAAAGAATGAACAAAAAGAAAAGTGACGAGAAACAAAATGTTTTACATGCATTTTTTTGGCAGACGTGCCTATGGGTTAATCTGGATATCTTGATGGCAAGATATGCAAGAAGTTGTATCATTGTGCCTTGATGGACAATGAAACCACAGACAATAACCACTTTGCCTAGTTTTGGACAGTGCTATGGTTAAATCCGGTGTGCCTTGGTTAAATCCGGTGTGCCTTATTTGGCAAAGAGAACTTGATCAGGTCATTTATACGGTGTTGGGATCTCCGAAGATTAAGTACAAAATTTTAGACTGTGAATATTGAAGTGTCATGCATTATTTTAAATGACGATGACTGTCGGGTATGAAACCCCTTGATAAACTATTGTGTTTATGTTGAAAATTTTCCATGTTGTGGATATCTATATATATGCTGTTTTTGTGTGTCGCGCATGTAGTTATCGTGTTTAAATCCATATATTGGTATCTCACCCTTGCATATATATGTTTGTCTGGTTTTGCTATTGTACCTTGGTACACAAGTACATATGTTGCAGAAAAGTTCCCTAAGTCACTCAGGGACTTAAGTACGGATGTTTGAAAATGTGTTTGATCATGGGGATGACCATGGGGTATTTTCAGAGAATGTCTTGTAGAACGACCAACTTAAGTTTGTGCTTGGGATGTATGTTTGAGAAGTTTTGTACGTGTGTCTTGATAATTTTCATATTGTTTTGGGAAAAGAGCATACACCCACCTTAAACAATAGTCCATTTTCGAATAGGTACCATCAACTATTGATTCTTCCCAATTAATCCTTAAACTCTAAGAATTAGTAAAATTGGTCCTTTTGTTAACCCACCATTAAATCACTAATGATGATTGAATCTAGTAATCCATTCTTTCTTAAATCTCAACCATTGATTATTTTTTATTTATATTTGTTGTAATTTTATAACCATTGTTTTTAAAAAAAAAAGCCAAAAATTTCGAGAAAAAGCTATCACACTCTTTCTCTCTTTCTCTTCATGCGTTTTTCTGACTCTCACCATAGTCATATATTCTAGTGTAATTACTAATTAGATAACAAGTTCATTCTAACCACACAATTTCTTTTTCTGGTGAAATTTGAAAATGTTATTTAATTTGCACTGTACTGGATGTCATGAACAAGTGTCGGCCTTCACTTGAGCTTTTCTTTGCCATATGGTTTGTGATGGGTAATATTTGGGTTTTCGAGTGACGTTTAGGAGGAAGGTAAAAGCCAGAAGAATGAACCAGAAGAAGAAGCAGGGGAGAGCAAGTAATCGATCAAAAAACATGGAAGTGAAAGAAATGCACAATGAGAAGGAGTGCTGGAGCTTTTTCTTAGTTTTTTTTGGCATACTTTTCTTCAAAAAAACAATTTAACATTTATGAAATTGTAGAAACAAATAATTATAAGAAATAAAAATTGACGGTTGAGATTTAAGAAAATGGATGACAGGATTGGATCACTGTTACTGATTTAACAATAAGTTAACATAAGGGTCAATTTCACTAATTATTATAGTTTAATAATTAATTGGGAAGAATTAATAGTTCTTGATGCCTATTTGCTAAAGGGTTATAGTTTAGGTGGCTTATATGCTCTTTTCCCTATTGTTTATAAGGAAAGACTTTTAGGAAAAACTGTATGTTGTAGAATTTTTTGATTATGAATAAAATCAGTTTAGGTGTGTTGGTGAGTATAAGATAATTTTACTATGGTGATGTGCGCATCATTTTTCGAAGTATATCGAAAGAAAAATTTTTATACTCAAGTTTTTCTGACTTAAAGTAAATAAATTTTCGAAAGCAACCAGTAAAATTTCCTCTTAATTTATTTCTACATGTGTTTACAAAATAATTCCCCCCGGGGTGGGGGGGTGGGGTGTTACAATTCACATTTGCTAATAAGCACAAAAAATTATTATATCACTTCGATTTTTACTTTTTTTATTATTTTTTATAGCTCCATATAACTTATATTTTGATAAAGCATCTATATATTTTTACACATTTATATATGTTTATTGTAACACCTCGTTTTCTCATGTCTTGACCGGCAATTATAATTTATATTATTACCAGGATCTAGAAAAATGATTTTGAAGAACAAAAATCATAGTTGAGACCTTCTATATCGAAGGAAGTTACGGTGAAATTTTAGATTTAGAATTCAGGCAGAACCCAATCTGTGTTTTTTCACTGACAGTAAAAGTTTACTGATAATAAGACCTAATTTGGACTCGTGAACGAAACGGTTTAGGTTTATATTATTTTTCCAATGATATTGGTTATTTTAAAAATTCTCAAAATAAATAAGTTATTATATTGTATCCGGGCGCATCATCAACAAACGGGTAATCGACGAAGTCGAGAACGGATGTGTAAATTGTAACACCCTGTTTTTCGTATGCTTTTTTATCAGTAAATACATGCTTTAATGTGTTTATTTTTGATAAAATCCAGAGGATGAGTTTATTTAAAATAAAATAATTTTCTTGTGTTGTTTTACCGTATGAAATCACAGTAAAATTTTCGGTCGAAAATTCAAACGAAAACCGGTCTGGGTTCTCACTGCCAGTACAAGTTTACTGAGCTAGAGACCAAATTTTAATTCTTGAATGAGACAGTTAGTGTTTTTATGATGTTTTGTGTGGGTTTGGAGTTTTTCAAAAAATCTTGTTCAGGGCTAAATCTTAGGGATTTCCCGGGCGAAATCGTCGGGAAATCCGATCGGGGAAGTCATCTGATACGCAATGGAGCAGAGCATCAAGTGGATGAAGTGACATGAAGTGACTTGATGTGAAGGTTATGACACACCTCAAAAGGTGAATCATGACTTTTTTTTTTCAAAAATCTCACTTTTTCATCTTTTTCTCTCCAATCACATCACATCACCTTAACTCCTTATCTTCTCTACAAGCAACCCACCTTCTTTCTTCTCTTCTTTCTTCCTCTCCCAAAACCGTGACCCTCTCCTCTCACTCTCTATAAACACTCTTCATTTCCACACTTCCTCACTTTCCTCCATTTCTCACATTTACACTTTACTACATTTCTTCTTCTTCTTCACTCTTACAAAGTTTACATTTTTATCAAGCTTTTCTCTTAGAGTTCTTCATCAAAGTTGTTCATCTTGTTAAGGGTAATACTTCTATGTAGTTATTTTTCAAAGTGTGATCTTTTGTTTCAAAGTTTTCTTCATATGTCCTTTTTGCGCTTTTAAATTCTAAAACCTCTCAAAAATGGTAGAAAACTTCTTTTGAGTTGAAACCACTTTCTATATTCTTGTATTTACTCATACTATCTCATACTAAAAGGTTGGGTAAAACAAAGTTTCCTAACCTCTTCTTCCTAAGGAGGCCGAAACCATGTACATGGTTTAGGTGAATCTTGTTTCAACTTTTACATGTATGAGTTTGTATTTGAGTTTCATTTCCGAGATGATCATGGACCAAGGCTTCCTTATGTTAAAGGATGCTATGTCTAAGTGATTGGAAATTTTAAAGATTTTTACCGTAGTTTTATGTAAAGACCAAAACCAATGAGTTTAAAGGCAATGGTGTTTAAGTTTTGTTTTCCAAAATGATCATGGATTATGACTCCTTGATATAGAAGTATGCTAAGTCCAAGAGATTGGAAAGTTTGAAGATTTCTAACCCGTATTTCTTGAAAAGGCCGAAATCTTAAATGGTTATGGCAAAGATGTTGAGTTTTGTTTTCCAAAGTGATCATGGACTAAAAAGCTCCTTATGTTAAAGGATGTTATGTCTAAGTGATTGGAAATTTTAAAATATTTTCTTGCTTTATTTTCCTATGATGGCCGAATGTAACATTTGACCTAGGATGTGTTATTTTACTTTGTTTTCCAAGATGATTATGTATTAAAGCTCCTTAATGTTAAAGGATGCTATGTCCAAAAGAATGGATGATTTAAAGATCTCTAACCTCACAAACTTGTTAAGGCCGAACCTAAGAGTTCATGGTCTAAGACATTTGTTTTTTCCATTTTCCGAAATGATCATGGTTTCAAGCTCCTTACTATGTATGGATGCTAACCTAAAGAGATTGGAAAGTTTAGAAATTCCTAGCCTATTTACCTATGCTTGGCCGAAACCCTAAGTCAATTACTTCCTGGGATTTTTAATTCAACTTTGTTAAACGATTGTTGTTTATGAACTTCTAGCACTTAAGAATCATAAATCCAAGAGTCGTATAAATTTCGGAAACCCCTAATCCCAGTTTATTGTATGAACCGAACCTATACCTTGTGGTTAGTGTTCTCGAGTTGATTTTTTTAACTCATGATTTTATGTTGGTAACCTTAGACTTCCATCGCCGGAGAAGCGAGGACGTTCGTGAACCTTCTTTTCAAATCCAAAACTCTTAACTCCGATGTGAGGTAAGAGGGGATTTCCTAAAGATATTCAATAACTGTATGCATGTGTGTATGTGTTTAACTGGATATTTATATGTTGATTGAGCTTACTTGGTTATCTAATGTACTTGAACTGTTATGCTATTATCTGATGTTGAACTGTGCTTGTTCTAAATGTTATAATGCATATCTGTGATGAACTGCTTTCAACTGTGATATTAGCATTGAACTGAGAATATATACTGCTGTTGATTGAAAGTTTGCTAAGTCAGACTTGTGTCTGTGCTCAACTGTTATAAGGATTAAAAATCTTAATAACCTTTGAAGATGAAAAGATTGGTGTTCTTTTCCAAAAGCTCATTAACTTAAAGTATTGGTTTTAAATGTTTAAATGGTTTTGGTGAACTATTGTTATACAAGAGAAAAATCCTTTTCGAACTATGTGTCTTCAAGTGAAAACTTTTAAGATTATTTGGTAATATCCTATTGGGGATTTTCAAAGATAAAAGTATTTCAAAGATACTTTATAAAAGATTTTCAAAGAAAAGGTTTTCTCCTAAATGTTTTAGAAACTTTTCGATAGCCTGGATAGGTTATCGAGGATTTGGTTTTGAATTTGATTTTCACTGAACAAAAAATAAGTACTTAAGAAAGAGAATCTAGTATGCGAGACGTCGCCTCTAGTATTCAGTTATACGCACGTAATCTTGGATCAGTGTTAATTTGGGACCATGAGTCCTATTCATGATGTTCTAGACTGAGAGTCCAATTCTCAAAATCGAGGACAGTGCGTTCTAATTTCGTTGTTGTGGGCTATTGTCCTTATCATGTTAAGTTCAAAACATGAATAAAAGCATAAGTGATTTATATGACCACAACCCTTGACTGCGGCATCGGTCTCGGGCGTTGTGATTGAGCATTCGGGCTGTGTGTCCTATGTTTCTAAGTTTTCAAGTGATGGGGAAATAATGATTAAGTCATTAGCTTTCCGCTGCGACAGCGAAAAATAATGAACACAAAGAAAACCTTTTGAATAAAATATTTTCTCATGTGCATTTACCCAGGCAGACGTGCTTTCTTACATATCAGATACAAGGTGGTATCTGGGAGTCAGTCCATGCGACCGGTTCAGAGGCACATGTGACGTTGCTCGTCCCGAGACCTTAAATGCATGAGGGTATGGAGGCAACTGCCCGGTGGGCTAGAGATTGACCAACTCTAATTCTTCTGCAGTGGAAAACGGTGTTGATATCTCATGAGATTAAGTTAGAGCCTGATATTGAAGTGCCATGCATATTTTCAAAGGTTGACTGTGCGGGTTTGAGACCCTTTGATATAACACTGTTATGTTATGTATATGCATGATTTAACTGCTTATATGATTATGTGATGTATGTATCATGTATATGGTTGTTGTGGGATATATCTTATGACAGTGTCTCACTCTTGCACATCTGTATGTTCTGTTCTTTTCTTCTTGTACCGAGTATGCGCGTGCTTTTAGATGGATCCGAACGTTCCTTTGGCACAGTCGAGCTCGAGGAGCGAAGTGTTTGATCATGCTGGGACGGCAGGGAACTGGACTATACATGAGGGTACAATGACAGCGGCGTATTGATGACCAGTCACGACTACCGAGACGAATGCTAACGGAGTGCCCATACGAAGGGCTCATACCGTCGAGACGAGGACTGTGGCACTTCCACCTCCATGGTACTACCTTCATATGCTACAAGTCACCGGTCTCCTTCATGAGCATTTCGATCCAGTTGAACCGCTTGTGGAGGATCCAGTGGAGGAGGATCCCGAAGAGGATCCCAAGGAAGAGCCTCTTGAGCTGATAGAGGTCGAGGACGAGGAGGAGGAGGAGCCAGAGTACCACCCGCAGGATCCCAGAGATGACGACATCCCTATCAACGATGGAGGTGACGTTATCGATCCGACATTTGATATCTCGTCTGGGGGTAGCATCTGTGGTCACTCTGCATGCAGGAGGCATTGGTAGATCTTTTGTCGGCTTTTGGAGTTGTCCCGATAGTCCCCATGCCTTTAGAGCCATCTTTTGAGTCTTGTACCCAGTTCCCTATCCCCGGTTTGATGTTTCTTTTTTTACTTGTTTCTTCAGTAGCTGTTTTAGTGTATGTTGGCCGGTTCGACAAGGCCTGTTTTGTAATCAAACCTAAGATCCCAAGTGGGACAGTTATATTTATATGAAGGATGTTTATTTTCATGTTCCGAGTGTTCATCACCTTTTCTTAACTTCTTTTAAGAAAAAAATTGAGTACCCTTTTTCAGTAACCCTATATAAAAGGTTATTTTTCTGAAAGCGACTAGCGTTTTAAATATGTTTCTTTTCCGCAACGGGTAACCATGTGATGCCGGGTTTTAGGGTGTCACATAGAGACAAAACCCGACATCGGATGATGGGACATCTTGCCACCTAGGGTGGTGAGTCACATGGGTGACTCACCTAGCATTTATGAAGCATAATGATGACACCAAAATATCATGATATTTATTCTAGTGAAAAGACCAAAATGCCCTTGGTCTTTAAGTGAAATTTCAAGAGTATCCCTAAGGGAATTTTGACCAAAATATCTTCCCACCTACTCAATTTCGTGCAGCCCCTCCACTAAACCAAACTCATTTCATTTTGATTTCATTTCATCATCTTCCTATCATAAACCCTAATCGGGTAAACAATGGAACCGGACACGAATGTATAGAGATATACTGGGGGGACAGAACGACGAGTCATCCATGATGACTCAAGAGGAATGAGTCACCATGGTGAGTCATGGTGGTGACTCACCCTAGTCATCATGAAAACAAAGAAATATCTAGATATTTTGAGCTTTAACCTAACCTATGTTTGGTTAATTCAATCATGGTTCACATGGAAATTTCAAGATGACTTCTCTTCCTCATATGTGGTGCAAACCGCAGCCACATCACCCTAGACACACCACCACCACTCATTCTTTTCCAAGCTTCATGATTCATCAACTAGCTAGGTTATTATACTATATTTTCTAACCAAGCTTTGGTTAATATTCACCATAGTTACCATTTACCATTTGGCCCTTGAAGCTCACGGCCACACCCCTATAAATACACATAGTCATTTCGTTTTTTTGCTCTTCACAAGTGTTTCATCTTCACTTCATCTCCATTCTTCAATTTCCTACACGAAACTCTAAGTTCTTTCTCTTGGTTTACAAAGGAACTCTAAGATCTTGATCATTTCTTGAAATTACAAAGGTATAGCCTTATGATCCATGATCATACCTTCACTTCTCTTCACAAAATTTCTTCCAATATCAAAGTTTTTTTTCAAGTTCAAATTCCTAGATCTAGTTTTTCAAATAATTCTAGAAAATCATAGAAAAATCATTTTAATGTGAGATCAATTTCTATGATCTCCATATGACTTCTATATTCATCATCCAAGAGATTGAAAAATTTAGAAATCCCTTGCTATTTCTTCCTAACTTGGCCGAACCCTATCTCAAATGGGTTAGGATGATTTTCTTCATTCTTTAACTTGTTTTCATGTTGGTTGTTCATGGCTAGGTTTGTTGGTTCAAACCTTGAGGCTTTACGTGAACAACATCCTTCTATTACTTGACTTTCCCAAGTGATCTACAAGAGGTATGGGGGAGATTACCACTATCCTACCTTAATGTAGATATGTTGATGGTTTATTTAGTGTCTATATAGTCTTGTAATTCCTAAGTATGAAAATTGTATATTTATTTGCATATGTGTGTGATCCTCTTGGAGGATTTGGTTGATGCTTGGTTGTTATATATGTTGGTTTTGATCCTAATGATCTCTAATTGGAACCTTGATTGTTATTTGATTGATTTGTTTAAAAAAATGGCTAACATGATTAATTTAGGCAATTCGGCCATAACTGAGTAATGGGATTCCATGTTGATTTAATTTGTTTGGATAATTTTTATAGGGATTTCATGAATAAATAAGAGGATAGAAATTGGTTTGGATTGATTTGGATATGTATATTGAAAGATATGAGTTTATGAGTCCTTAGGGACTAAAATGCAATTTCTAAGAATTTCAGTGGCTATACTCAAATTCGTATTCTTGTGTGTTAGGATTGTAATCCTTGATGAGGTAAAACTAGGGAAATTGGTTTGATGTTAATTGGATTAATACATCAAAAGATATAAGATTTTTAGTAAACAAGGACCTTTTTCCAAATAGTGTAAAATATGTGGGCAGAAATGTAATTTCTGTAAATTTGATGGTAACTGAAAAATATTTCTATAGAAGTTGGTTTTGTGTGATTTGAAGTTATAAATAAAAAGTTACAAGGTTTTAAGTGAATAAGGATCTTTTTGTAATTAATGAAAGTTTAGGGACTAAACTGTAATTTTTGAAAATATATGTAACTGGACAGTTAGAAACTCGTTTTCATACCTATCTAACTGTTCTAAAACTCCAAAATGATTTTTGGACTATTAGAGTTTAAAATCGTTGAAAAAGGATTTACGCGATTTACAAACTGAACGACGTTCGGTCACATTTTTAGGAATTTCGCATAAATGGAGAGTAAGATGTAAAATCAGTGTTTCAACATTTTCATATGAGTATTATAACCTAGGAGAGTAATATATTTGAGGTTAAGAACCATAGTTTCAAAAGTATGACTTTTGGGCCTATATTATGTAAAATGTGGTGAAACCGTCGTTAAGCGTTTTTAAGGATTTTCGAGAAATTGTTTTGAGAAATGGATACCTATGTATCTTTGATGGAAATTATTCTTGAAAATTGATTTGATTTTATCTAAAGGTTTTGGTTTTAAGCCAAAAGGATTTTAGTTTTCAAAGACGAGCTTTTACGGTAAAATGCAAAAACCTAAGTCAAGAATGACTCAGTGAAAATACAAACGTAATAATTTATGACGTGGGGTGGAACACGACCTTATGTCATAAAGTATGGATAATTCATTATCCATATTCCATAAAATTTAATGGACGCAGAATGATTTGTTTTCTTGGAAGCCAAAGAAAAATGCTCAATTAGAAAAGTACAGAGAAATAAATAATTGGACTTGTGTTCAAATCTCATAATGAGTTAGGACTTTTAATCAAGTGTTTTAAGATATCTTTACACAAAGATGAAATTTTACTTGAGAACTTCAGCTCGATGTTAAGTACCGTAATTCGGACTTAAGAACATCTAGCATCTGAGAAAAACATGTTGAGAGAATTCTGATGGAATCAAGATGTCATCCGATGGATAAACAAGAAGAACACATTTCCGGCAAGTTTTTCCTAAACACATAGTGAAACTATGTTCTGTAAGGCCGTTGTGCCTAGGAGATTGAGCTAATACTTTTATACAGGTGCAAATTCCGTAGGTTTGGGGATGTCGGGGTTATGAAATACTCACATAGGCCTAGTGGGTTGCTCCTCTGTGGCGTGGTGATCTGGAAATACGCTGACATACTTGAATAGACGCTACGTATTTTCTGGTATTGTAGGATGTTCTCGAAAAATCCGATGACGTGCACGTTGCCTACTGTTGACACATTCTTTTATTACCCTAGAAGGTCATGCAGTAATCCCAAGTAGCACCCAACAACGTCTGTAGTGTCATGTTATAATGTTATTTCCCCAAAGTTTTCCTTCAACCCTAAAATGAATTCTATTTATCTGTCTTAAAATGAATGTTAGGGACTAAAAGCAGTGATATCAAATTTTAAAGGATGAAAACCAAAGAAATATTTTTATAGGGAGCAAAACCAAAATTTTCTCATTTTATATTGACCAAAATTAGTAATTTCAAATATTAGAGGGATTAAAATTAAAGAAAAAATTTATAGGGACCCAAACTTAAATTCCTCATTTTCAAGGGACTAAAAACACAATTAACCCCTCCAATTTTAATAAATCAAGAAAAGTAGAAAATAAAGAAAGACTTATAGATTGAAACGTAAATTCAGGAAGAATATAAAAAATAAGATAATGGATTAATAAGCCGAAGAATAATAAATATACAAAGGAAAAATCACTTGAATTTAAGGGTTTCTTTATACTAATAAATTTTTATAAGAAAAAACAAGAATTTATAGTTTATTTTTTTACCTTAATTATTTGAAGACAAAAATTAATTAAATAAATATAGACTAATAATACAGGATACTTTTTTGAATTTATGTTAATGAATAAAGTCAATCAATAAAAACTTGATATATTTTTACATTGTTTCACAATAATTGAGGAATTGAAAGATTAGTTTTGGAGTCAATTACATATATAACACTCGTTGTTTTCAGCAAAGGTCGTTCATGGCAAAGGTTAAGCCTAGCTTGAACCGAATATGGTATGTTGATAATAACATTTCATTGAATCTGAATTCAAATTGCCATGACTTGGTTGATGGACATGTAGAGACTACATTTACTCGATACTTAGATTAAATGTAGAAAGTTGAGTATTATTCATTAGTCAAAAAAATTTAGAACTAGAAAATTAAAACTAAGAGATATTTATTGTTCTGGATTGTAAAACATGTAATATCAACATGAAAATATTACAATATTACTAGGCATGGTAGAAAATGCTTATAACCCATGTGGGGATAATTAAGTTGTGCATTATAAGTATTAAAAAAAATAATCTAATGTTATGGAAAATTCATGTCAAGAGGTCTTCCAATTAATGACTATATTATAAAAAAAAAAAAGAGTTCAAATGTGTAACTCACCATCGGGTCAGATCAACATGAAGCATAACCAGAACCCAATTTGAAAATATCCTAGGTCTAGTTTAAAGTGTAACACCCCCTTGGGCATTACATGGTGAACACGTGCAGAAATAAAGCTTAAAATAAAATGGCTAGTTGTTTTCGGAAAATTATTTTCTATAAGTCAGAAACTTTGGTTATTTTTTTTTCTTGCGGAATACTTTGAAAATGTGACACACACATTTAAACAATAAAACTATAATATGCATATCAACACAAAAACTGATTGTGTTCATAATCAAACAGCCACAGCGCACAAGTTGTCTGGAAAATGCCTTCAATATTTAAAACTAAAGATTTAAACCCAATAAGGGTTCACATATCACGCATACCGACCTCCTCAAACCTACCACCCAAAGAAAATCCTATGCTGGTCACTCTACAAAATACCCACTGGGAAGACCTCGTGATCATTCCCACTATCAATGATTTCTTCAAAAACGGAACTAATATTTTGAATGAAACTAGGAACTCCTCTGCATCATCTGTACTAGTATATGAGATAGAACAGTAAAACTAGAAAACAGATATATCGCAAGGGTGAGATACCGATAAATGAGTTTTATCATGATAACTACATGCGCGACACACAGACAACAACATATACTTATATATACAACACATAGCTTTCCAACAATAATCATAATAATTTAACCAATGGGATTCATGCCCGACAGTCATCGCAATTTGTAAAAATGCATGACACTTCAATGTTCCTCATCTAAATTCGATATTTATTCTCTGGAGATCCTAACTTCCCTTCGTCGAGCAGTATAGGCTGCAATATGCCATAACACAATTGTTTCTAGAAGGTCGACCTATTAATTTAGGTCCGAGCTCCAATTGTTCAAGGGTATCACACTTAAGCAACTAAATAATATTAAATAGTTTCCTATTAAGTACATCCGTGCAGGGTAACCGAGTTCCACGACCCGAGATTGCAAAGCCCCGAGCATTCCGTGGATTTCGAGCCCAAATGTCCCTAATAGACCCAACGACCCAAGAACTTATCTTTGGTCCGTAACTATCCAATTTGTCAATCCACCCTTCATGAATTGTAGCTCGATACACAATGGCACGTCTTCTAGACTATGCATGTAAACCAATTGTTTTTGTTGCTTTTCTTTTTCGTCCGTTCTTTCTTTGTCGAGTTTCAAAGCTCACGACTACCTTTAGTCAGGTATTAAATTCATTTCACTACCAACGTGGGATTTTTTTAAAATCCGTGATTTATAATTTCTTTCCCATACAAACACTAGCCCGATGTCTCGGCAATCTAGGTCCTTATCTCTTTCCTCAATTTTTCCAACAGGAAACTAGCTCGATATTTCGGCAATCTAGATCCTTATCTTTTTCCTCAAATTTTCCAATAGGAATACTAGCCCGATGTCTCGGCAATCTAGGTCCTTACTTCTTTCCTCGATTTCCTTTTAACACAATTTTCATTCTGTGAAACACAAATACCAGAAACAAAACTCCGAAAACTTATCCAAGTTTATCGGAAATATTTTCGCTGATTTAAAACCCTTTTTACAGAAAATATTTTCCACTGAAATTCGTTTATAAAACTTTAAATCACAACGAAATTCATTTTCCCTCAATATCATTTTCTTTTTAAATTTCTTTTTGAAAACCCATCAAGTTCTTGAAAACCATTTATAACCCATTTCTGTCCAAAGTAATAAAATTGTTTCTCATAATTTCTCGTAAAAAACATTTTTCTATCTTACTTTTCGTTTAGAATAAAATCATTTATAAATCAAATGACTTTTTCTTTTACAAAAAGATTTTCACCATCAAAATTAATATATTTTTGAAACTTAATTTATTTTAATTACTATTTATTTTCTTTTTGAATTTATTTTGGAAAAATTAACGTAAATGAAATTTTTTTAGTTACGTCCTCACTGTCACTCATTGACTTACTCTTTCACCAAAAAACTCATTAAAAATTATTAATTTCCATATTTTCTTCCACTTTCATATTTCAAAAGCCCTTAAGTTTCTCCTCAAACTTTTTAAAGTTTCATCCTTAATTATAAATTGAACACTGACCACTGTCAAGCTTTTAGTTAATAACTCAAACAACAGTTAATCCATACATCGCAGGTATCCATACATCACAATTATCACATGCTTTCACAGCTAACATTATAAATCACATAAACAAGTACGTAATAATTAAATCAAACAATTTACCACAGATAAATTACATACGACAGACTAATAGCATATAGCTATCAAAAACCTCTCACGTAAACTCTCCATACCTCTTATAGCACCCAAAGTGCAACACGATCCTCTTTAACCCATAGAGCAACCAACTCCATTTTCATCCACAAAGCCACACCTAACCAACTCTAACACCAAACCTTAATCAACCAACAATTAAACTAGTTAAAACAAGAAAACCCAAGGTCAAAACCCTAGGAGGTGCTCATGGCCAAACACTGGATTATAGGGCTAGGATTATTTTTTTTCAAAATCATTTGGTAGACATGTATGGATAGGTATTTCTACTATAGAAAAATTGTCGGAAGTTCAAAAATCTACGTATGCAAATTTTTACGAATTAATTCATAAATGATCAAGAATATGGAAAGTAAAATAATTTACATATATAGGATGCTAATGAAGCATGTAATAAGATTATCAACATATAATCTTAGTTAGAAGTTCAAAAACCACTATAGAAAAGAAAAGAAGTGACTTTTATCAAAAGCACTCCAACTTTGATCTTAAAGGAACTATGTCAAGATGATTTTTTTTTAATGAAAGCTTCAACGTGAAAGTTGTTTGGAATGATGATTAGCTTTAGGAAAGTCGGTTTAAATGATGGAACAAGGATTGGATGTTGGAAAGACATGCTTGGCCGAATATGGCCTCTAGAAACCCATTTTAAACACAAGCTCTAAATGGATTTTTGTGTGAAATAGAAAGTGTATAGATCATCTAGAGGAGTAAGAATATGATCTTAGAAGATCAAAACAAGGTTTGGATGATGATTTATGGGTGTGGGCTAATTTTGATATAAAAAGGAGATGAACTTGAAAGTTCATGGATCTAAGAACAAAGTGAATCAAAGTGAAGACAATGATCTAAGGAACAAGTTTCATAAAGGAAGAATCATGAAATCATGTCTCTAAGTTGGTGGAAAATGGGAATGAAATGAAGAACAAATGAAGAATAAGTGAGAGGAAATGAAGAACATAGGTTTTTGATCTTTAAAACTAACTTAAGTTGTCAACTTAAGCATTTTGGGAACAAGGAAATGAAATGAACTAAATGAAAGGAATGGGTGGAGGTGGAGTCGGCCGTGTGTACTCTTTGTCAATTGAGGAGAAGAAATTTGGTTAATCAACTCAAGTGAAGACCATGGTTGAAGGTAACTAGGCATAGGTTAGGTTAGTAAGAAAATATCATATTAAAACCTATCCATTTTCATGAATCATCATGCTATGAAAGAAATGTGTGGTGGAGGTGTGTCTAGGGGGTGTGACCGTGTGTGCATCACATGGAGGAAGGAGAGTTCAATTTGGTTTTTGTCTTGTTAATTTCAAATGAAACCATAGTTGATGTTAACCAAGCTAGGTTAGGTTAGTAATGAAAATATCTTGATATTTCTTTGTTGTCATGATGGCTAGGGTGAGTTACCACCATGACTCATCATGGTGACTCATTCCCCTTGAGTCATCCATGATGACTCATCGTTATGTCTCCCGGTGTATCTCTGCACATCCATGTCCGGTTCCGTTGTTTACGCGATTAGGGTTTTTGAGAGGAAGATGGTGAAATGAAAGGAAAATGAAATGGTTTTGGTTGGGTGGAGGTGGCTGCACGAAATTGGAGAGGAATTTGGGGTCCAAAAATATCTTTGGACACATTGGGAATTAGTTAGGAACTTAAGGATATTATGGACTTTTCCATGTATAGATATTTTGTAAAATATCTAAAGTCATAATGACAAGTGGTGAGTCACTAGATGACTCACTAGGGTGAGTTTTCCAAGTTGAGTCATCACTCCTATCCTCTGGCACACCACCGTAGATCCGTTTTCGGTTCCGATGTTTTACCTGGTTAGGGTTTTCGTCTATTTTTCGCCAAAATTCGCCCGAATAAAATATAATATTTTATTTTTCAGAAATTTTTTTGGAAAATAGACTTCCTCACAGACAAAATATAAAAATATAATTTTTTTCATTTTCGAGTCAAATTAGGGTTTTTTGCCGGTATAACATGATACTGTCAGTAAAAATGCTGATCGGTTTCCGTCTGAGTTTTAAACCCGAAATTTCACCGAAACTTCCAACGATATGATAGTTTCCAACTATGATTTTGTTTTTCCCAAAATCATTTTCAGGATCCCCGGTAATAATATAAAATATAATTACCGGTCAAAAGACGAGAAAACAGGGTGTTACATAAAGAATTTATACCCAACATAATCAACCTCGAGTTAGAATAGGTTATAGGGCTAGAATGGTCGTGGGCAATCTTAGTTTCAACTATAAATTTGACAAGGCTAAATGACAACATCAAAGTCATACCATTGTCAATGAAGAGTGACACTAGAATTGTTTGATACTTAAAGTGGCACCAAGTACAAGGAAAACTTGATTGGATGGAGCACTAGAATCACATGAATATTATTGAAGTGATTGTATGATGTGTGAAAGTACATCCTTATTCTAAGGTACCATGCTTGCTATGTATGTGCTTATTTATAAGAAATAGTTCAAAGATATTTTGCGGCAAAAATAGATTCAAAAGACCAAAGTCCGGATTGCATAAACTATATTATGATGATTGTGAACAATAAAAAATTTATGTTCCTAACTCTAGCATACGAAGGAATGCATGTTTTCTGCTCTATAAGAAGTAATTCAAATTCATGTCTTTATTGTCGTTGATATATGAAGGGTAGCCACAGTAAATAAAATTTCTAAATACGCAGATAACAATGACACGCATGATTTCAGGAGAAACTAATTTATTGTTTGAACATTGTTCTATGTTTGAAAGTTTTGGTTTTTGTTAAGAACAACTACGGTCTTTTTTCTTTTTTTGTCTCATTTTAGGCTATATTATGTAGAAAATACAAACATATTAATTTTAGCCCCATGAATACTAAAATAAGGTACACTATCAAAGACGATTTCCTCACTTTTTCTATCAGGAAGACAATTGAGAAAATCATAATATAAAACAATATGTATATATATATATATAATTGATTTTGTTCATAAACTTTTTAGTTGAACAAAAAACTAAATTTTGCTTATCATTCCTTAATCAAATCATTCAGGAAAGTGAATGAGATTGTTTGATTAAGATAACAAAAATAAGAACTGGTCATGGATTGTAGACTGTGGGTTATCCAACACCCTCCGAAAATTTTGGTGTATCATTTTTTGTCTGAATTATGGTGAAAAGATTTTGGAAGTCTTCCCTTTTAGGAAGATTAATTTATTTGAACGATTAATATGCCTATATTACTCTTTGATTCTCATATATTTCAAATCCGTATTTCCCACAAATAATGAACTGTCTTAAGTTCTTATTACAAATAATATAATGTCATTAACATACAGATTCTTAAACTCCAGCTTAATTTGTCAAAAAAAAAAACTCCGACTTAATTGTGGATTGTTGAAAGACGGCTACACGCATTCCAAATTTGGTTGTTTCTTTCTAAAATTTCGGTTTCTTTCTACTTGAACTCTGATGACCTGGTTAATAGAATGTATTCTGTCAAGCTATCATGGCAAGGTTCACCCATGTCATGAACAAGATTGAGGCATCAACTTGCGCTAACTATAAGTGAATAGTGACGAAAATATAGCGGCGGTTGCATAAACCGCCGCCGGTTAATGGATCATCACCTAAATTAGAGGCGGTTTTAATAAATGTCGTAATCAAATAAATTTTAGCGGCGGTTTTTTTTTGAAACCGCCACAATTATTATTAAATTCTCGGCGGTTTATGATGAACCGCCACAATCTAGAGGCGGTTTTAATAAATGCCTTAATCAAATAAATTTTAGCGGCGATTTGTTTCAAAACCGCCACAATTATTATTAAATTCGCAGCGGTTTATGATGAACCGCCGCAAAATTAATCTATTTTTTTAGCTTTCATAAAATAACCCACCTAAGAACCCTAACCTAACCCACGCAATTTCTTCTTCTCTGCTTCCGTGCGCAAGGCAATATCACTTCTCCATGTGCTCTCTTTTACATTTTTCAGCTTTACTTCAAGCCACGTCATCACCGTTCTTCTTCACCTCCTCCTTCACCCACCACCACCGATAACCTCTCTTCTCTCTTGCCCCGTTCTCTCTCTCGGACCCATCTTTCCCCAACCGGTTCGGGTTCTACCACTTCTATCTTTGCTCGGGCTAATTCCCTTGTGCAAGACTCTTCTTACGACGTCGCTTCGCATAAGGCCGTGGTGAATCACCACCACTAGATTCACAACCCCGACGGCGTAGAGAGAATCCGAATTGATATTTTGTTTTCTTAAAAATCAATTCTAATTCTGTTACATGTTTTTAAAAACTAATTTGGGTATTCATAAGTAGGATATGACGAGTTGTTTGCTTTCTTGCTGTGTGTAGCTTTGTGTGGACTTGGTTCGAGATTGGATGGAGAAGAATGTAAACGGTGCTACTATATTGAGGGAAGGAGGAAATTGCAACGTGCTTAACATTGCAGAGATTGCACCCTACCAGCCCTTTGATGGATTGATGGAGTTGAAAACGATAATTCAGCATTTGGAGTGGTTCTATATTTCATTCACTACTTTTTTTAAGTGGAATTGAAAGTTAATTTATTATATTTCGATTTTTATTACTTAGTATTTATTTGAAGATAGTTTTAAAAACTAAGTTAAAGTTTGAAGTCTAATTATTTTAACAAGTAAAATACAATATGTAAGTGCTATTGGAACTTTAATTTGCCTATCCAGACTCTGCACTAACCAATTGTAACTTTATTTTTATTTTATAAGAAATCATTGGCTAACTATAACTGTGAATGCCTAATTAGAATTGAGAGTACCAGTAGCCTAACCTTCGGGTTCGGCTATCTGCTGTCTTATCTCATATCTGTTTGTCTAAGTCAATATTTTCTGCTAAGAATTTTATCTATAGTGATGCATACCTATCAACTCTATCTCGTTAATGATGATGACATGTATTCATTTTCTCCTTGAAGTTGTTCTTGTAATTGTATCTATTAAATCTGTTGATGTTTGTATCATTGTTCTCTAATCCTGCAGGGTGTGGCAAATTTCATGTCTCAAGCTGTCAAAAATTCAGTTTTCTTTAACCCCTCACAAATGGTACTAACTCATGGTGCTGCCCCTACAATTGAGATTCTTAGCTTCTGCCTAGCAGAATATGGAAATGCATTTCTAGTTCCCACGCCTCATAGCCCTTGGTAACAATCATTTTCTCATCACTTAACTTCCCATTTTGTTACAATCTTTTCTTTCATAAAAAAATTAATGTTTTGAACACATTATGCAGCTTTGTTGAGGCTGCAAAATGGTGAACAGGCGTGGAGATAGTACCTGTTCCCTGCTGCAGTCTTTGATAACTTCAATTTAAGTATAGCTGCACTTGACAAAGCCTACAACCAGGCCTCTGCTTCTTCAATTCGCTCAACACAAGGGATAATACACTGATGAAACTGTTGAATTTGTAGTTGGTTGTGTTTCTTAATGGAGCCAGGGAGTGTATATTATTAATTTCCTATCTGTTGCAGTTGTTATGGAGTGCCACCTTCAGTTTGGGAAAAGATTGGTGCTCAGCTATGGCATCGGTGAGTCAGATAGATACTCACATCGCAATATCTTTTCTTATATTAATGTGAATTAATATGATCAAATAATATTAATTCACACTAATATGATTTGATCATATCTTTGTGACAGGCAGGTTATACATCACCTACTCAATCTGCTATCATAAATGATATAGGCCTCTCAGTTTCTGAGGTGTGAAAATGTGAATTATGAATGAGAATGTTGATTTCATAAATTCTATGGAGAATCTGTTTCATAACTTGATTGTGGGAAGGTTGTTGGAAGGGTTTGGCGTCGGGATAATATCTTACACGGTAACTTTGAAATGTTTTCACTTATGCTAGTGTGGTGGGATTATGTTATGTGCATATAGTTATTGTGTGTTAAAATTTATAGGTACCTGTATATATAGCTGAGATATCACCTCAAAACTTGAGGGGAGGACTAGTTTCAGTTAACCAGGTTGGTTGATACCACCAAGAGCTACATTTATATTTTAATAATAGATATTAACATTTCCACACTTCCTACATTAGTGAACTTTATTCTTTCTTTTTTTTCCTTCGGAGTCTGACAGTAAACACAAAATAACAAATTCTAACTTATGCAGGGGTTTGTTTCAATTAGTATGTCTCTCTTTCAGTCGCATCCGTGCTTCGTTTGTTCCCATCCGTCTTGTGTGTTCATTGATGAGTTATTTCCTACTAACAATCAGATTTTCCCGTTCGGGGATTTGAATTATCGTATCGCATGTTGGATGTGGAGGTTCGAAAGTTGGTGGCTCTAAAGAAGTGGGATGAACTGATGAGTAATGATTAGGTAGACATGAAACCCCAACTCTACACAATGCTTTTGGATGATATGGAAAATCCATGGTGCTTTTGAGACATGATTTAGTTTACCAAGATTCATTTCAGTTGAGGAAAAAAAAATCATATTCTTCATAAATATTAATAACTTAATTTTAGTAAAGAATGTATTTGACTCAAATCGCATTAGCTAAAACTACATGGAATAGCTTACCACTTGCTAAAAAGGCACGTGTCTGTGTTATGACGTAGATGCCATGCATGTGTTAACATAGATTTATTCTCCTGCAGGTTGTTAAAATCTTGGCTGTCCATAAAGTCATGTTGCCAATGAGAGAAAACTGGTTGGTGTACTCTTTCTAAATTGAGCTTCAAGAAGTCTAATTCAGGGACCTCTCATCTCAAGTTAGCTATGCACAATGCCTCCTTTATAGTCAACTGGGATATCGAGCATTTTTTTTTCCGGATGAGTCGGTAACAAAGAAGCTTTTGAGAAAGTTATAACATGAAATTGTAGATAATTTTTATGTTAAGATAATTTTGAATTACTTTTGAATAAGATTTGTGCTATTTACGAATTATTGCCATTGTTGTTCATTAATAATAAAGTTTGGAAGCATTTCTGTGTTAATTTGGTAAATATTTTGTTGATTAAAAGTTCGGATTTAAATCAGGTGTCTTAAAAAAGCAAACCAATGAATAGATTTTTTTTTTTTAAAAAAAGCACTAAATATTTGGTGGCAGTTCAAACCGCCGCTATAATTTATAATAATAATTCATATAATAAAGTTTGTGGCAGTTCAAAACCGCCGTAGCTTTTATTTGTTTTTAAATAAGATATCAGCGGGGGTTTTAAACCGCTGCTAAATACATTAATGAACCGCCGCTAAATATTTCAATGAATTCGAACTTTATTGATGTGGCGGTTTGAAACTGCTTGCGGCAATTGTTCCAGCGGTTACTCTAAACCGCCACAGATTGACTTAACAATGATCATTTCGGAGGCGGTTTCTGAACCGCCGCAAAATACTTTAGAGGCGGTTATAACCGCCTCTATTCACTAGTGCACAAAAGGGGTTCCACGTCGGTTATTTTTGGCTTTCCACATCGGTTTTGAAACTGATGTGGAAACGACCGATGTGGTTTATTGCCACTTTACACATCGGTTTTAAAACCGATGTTTAAAGTATATTTTAAACATCGGTTTTATACTAACCGATGTGTAAAATTAATTTAGCAATTGTTAAGCAGTTTTAAATTTAACTTTCTACATCGGTTTTGCTTAAAACCGATGTGTAAAATTGACTTTCTACATCGGTTTTCTATAGAACCGATGTGTAAAGTTAAATTTACACATCGGTTTTAAGCAAAACCGATGTATAAAGTTAAATATACACATCGGTTATTGAGAACCGATGTGTAAAATCTCTTTTTTTTTTAATCTATTATTTACATTTCAATCATTCCTGTTTCACTAATGCAGATCAATAAACAAACCAGCAGTACCCTGATCCAACATTCGGTTAACAGTTAGTCCTTAACTCTCATGCTCATACTCGACAAAATTTCGGCAGCATTTCCCCGCGGTCTCCGACGTACACTACTTGAACGCGATGACATCCACCACGATAAAGTATGCACCCGGAGAACGAAAGGAAATGTATCAATCCGAACTTTCATCAAGTATATAACATTAGAACCAATGAATAACTATTTTAACTGAATTAAGAAAAAGTTTTTTCCCAAACTGTCCAACTTTGGACAATTCAAGATCCAACACAATGAGCGGTACATTAAGCACGTACACGTACGCTCATTAGTATTGCATCTCAAACGGGAAATTAAGGCTTTACTATTTATGTAGCTTGCATGAAGATGTGGCTTGAAAAGTGAAGAAAATTAGCCAAACAGAGCCCTTCACGGCCTAGCCTTGAAAGCCATCACGGCCGTGATCGAGTATAGCTTAAAAGAAAGAATGGAAAAGTCAGAACTGGTCACGGCCATCCCGTGATGCCCATCACGGCCGTGACATGTCACCGCACCAGCACCCTCACAGGCAGACTGATCACGGCCTAGACGTGATGGTGGTGACGGACGTGACTGACCAACCAGTGAAGCAACCTCCAAAGGCAGAACCTATCACGGCCTGGCCGTGTTGGCCATCACGGCCGTGACATGCCAATCGAACCAGACCCTCACGCAGACCTGATCACGGCGTAGCCGTGATGGTTGTCACGGCCGTGACCTACCAACCCGTGAAGCAACCTCCAATGCAGACCCCATCACGGCCTGGCCTTGATTGCCATCACGGCCGTGACATGCCAATCGAACCAGACCCTCACACAGCAGAACCGATCACGGCCTTGCCGTGATGGTGGTCACGGCCGTGATGAACAAACCAAGTGAAGCAACCTCCAAGGCAGAATCCGTCACGGCCCAGTTGCGTGACAAAAAAGACGGCCGTGACGGGTGATACCTCCACTGGAAAAATCCAGTCTTGGAGCAACATAACAACACATGCAAGTATATTATCCAACCATTTCGAGTCAAAGTTCATAACTTTTCTAAACAAGAAACAAATATATAGCTGAGGGACGAGCAAAAATGGCGCTCTTCACGCAAACGAGGGTAGCTCGCGGATGATCGTTCTCAGTGGTTCTCTTACGAAGCAGAAAATGAAGGCTCGCAGTCGCAGTGGTCTTCTTTGTCTACGATTGAAAATGGAAAAAGGACGTGAAGAAGGGAGCGAGAGAGAGAAAGAGAAAGAAAGAGAGAGAATGAGAAGAAGGAAATGCAGAGAGAGAGAATGAGACGAAGGAAAAGCAGAGAGAGAATGAGAATGAGTGAGAGAGAGACGCATACCCGAGGGGTAGCTCGCGGATGTGAGTGCAGTGAGAGAGATGGAAAGCGGTGACAACGCAGAAACAAACAAGCCGCGCGTTAGCGAGAGGGGAGGGAGTGTTGTGTTTTAGGTACGTTCGTAAATCGAAGAATGAGGGCGCAAAACACAAGGAGGGAAATAGAAAAATTGGGACTATTACACATCGGTTATAAGGAAAACCGATGTGTTAAACATCTTATACACATCGGTTATGACAAAACCGATGTGTAAACATTAAACTTTTAAATTCTGATTTTTTCTTTTAAATTTTATACATCGGTTAATAAAAACCGATGTGTAAAAGTAAAATCTAAATTTCTATTTTTTTTTCTTTATAATTTTATACATCGGTTATTTAAAAACCGATGTGGTTACTCACCATTTTACACATCGGTTTAAAAAGAACCGATGTTGAATGTTAAAAATTCCGAGTTTTAATTTTTTTTATTTTAATTTTACACATCGGTTATAAATAACCGATGTGGAAAAGTTTTACACATCGGTTATTCTCTAAACCGATGTGTAATACTTTCGTTTTAATTTCAAAAATGTCACCGCCTCGTTTTACACATCGGTTTATACTAAACCGATGTGTAAACTCCGATGTAGAATCCCTTTTCTGCACTAGTGATTTGATACTAAAAACCGCCGCAAAACGACATATTTTTTTGTAGTGATAATTACTTTCAATAGCAGGTCCCTCGGATGGTACAAGAACATTGGATGAAACTCTGGCTTTGATCAACAAAGAAGTACTTGCCATAAAGAGAACTATTAAACAAAAGTTGTTTAATGCTGCCATGTCTTTTTGGGGATTTAATATTATTGATGGGTATTGGAAAACTTTGTTGATAACAACAGGTGATTTGTAAGACCATATTTATAGTCAGCTCAACATTTCCGTTGACAAATTTTTTAAACTCTAATGAAACAAACCAAAATCTTCAATTACTCTTTATAAGTTAGTAAACACTAATATTTTGTGCGTTCAAATCGTAACTTGTTCTTGTGTTACACTTTTACTATTTAATGTTTGTATAGAATGTTAAGCTTTTACATTTTAAAGTTATATATACAAGCGGTAAAAATGACTGTCACAATAATTTAAAAAATGACACTTTACAATAATGACATTAAAATTGTGGAACTACCACTAAATGAGGTTCATATCATTATGTTGTGTTGGTTGGAGATAAAGATTCATGTTTGCTAAAGGTTCATATCACTTCGATTTTTTCTTTTATTATTGTTTTTCTAGCTCCATATAACGTATATTTTGATAAAGCTTCTATATATTTTTACACATTTATATATGTATATGTGAATGACCGAAAAAATCATTCCTAGTTCATTTGAGGAGGATTTATATTTGATTTTAAATTGGGTTAAATATGTTTTTGGTCCCTATAAAATGAGCGAATTTTGGTTTTGGTCACTGTAAAATATATTCTTTGGTTTTTATCCGTCAAAATCTGAAATAACTATTTTTGGTCCTTACTATCACGTGACATTCATCAACTACTTATGTGTCTAATAGAAGGTCATGCAGTAATCCCAATTAGCACCCAATGACGTCTGTAGTGTCATGTTAGCATGTGATTTCCCTAAAATTTTCCTTGAACCCTAAAATGAATTCTATTTATCTGTCTTAAAATGAATGCTAGGGACTAAAAACAATGATAGCAAATTTTAAATGGCTGAAAACCAAAGAAATATTTTTATAGGGACCAAAACCAAAATTTTCTCATTTTATATTGACCAAAATTAGTAATTTCAAATATTAAAGGGATTAAAGTTAAAGAAAAAAAAATTATAGGGACCCAAATTTAAATTTGTCATTTTCAAGGGACTAAAAACACAATTAACCCCTTTAATTTTAATAAATCAAGAAAAGTAGAAAATAAAGAAAGACTTATAGATTGAAACGTAAATTCAGGAAGAATATAAAAAATAAGATAATGGATTAATAAGCCGAAGAATAATAAATATACATAGGAAAAATCACTTGAATTGAAGGGTTTCTTCATACTAATAATTTTTTATAAGAAAAAGTAAGAATTTATGGTTTAGTTTTTTTACCTTAATTTTGAAGACAAAAATAGGACTGTTTTTTGGTAATATTCATGAAAATGTGAATAAAGCTCTTGCTATAGTTGATCATATACAACATCAAATTATTGTCGAAGGCTATTCTGATGAGATTCATGAGGTAGAGGTCAAAGCACAAATTGATCTTCAGAAAGTTCTTGCTTATGAGGAATCATTTTGGAAGTAAAAGGCCAAGGTGAACTGGTTTTGCCATGGAGATCGAAACACTGCTTATTTCCACAAAATTGTAAAAGTCATAAATGCATCCAAGCAGATGACTATGCTGAAGCAAAAGGACCACATTCTGACTGATAGGCAACATATTAAGCCGCATGTCCTTGATTTTTATACTTCTCTTTATGCAACAGAGAATAATTGCATTCCTAATGATTGGATCTCAAAAGTCATCCCATCCATGGTTACATCTAAAGATAATGCCATGCTTGTTAACCTTCCTTCAATGGAGGAGGTCAAATCTGCCATTTATTCAATGAATGCCTCAGGTGGTCCTGGTCCAGATGGTTTTGGAGAAGCCTTTTACCAAGCCTTCTGGAATGCCATAGCAGATGATGTCTATAAATCTGTCCTTCAATTTTTCAAGCAAGATTGGATCTTACCTGGTATGAATTCCAACATTGTCTCACTTATCCCAAAGTTTCCTGGAGCTGACAGAATTGAGAATTTCAGACCAATAGATTTAGCCAACTTTCAATTCTAAATCATCACAAAGGTTCTAGCTGATAGACTAGCTATTATTGCCCCTAAAGTTATCTTTGAGCAACAAAGAGGTTTCATTAAGGGTAGGCACATCTATGAATGCATATGCATTGCTTCTGAAGCTATAAACTTGCTTGATTCTAGAACCTTTGGGGGGAACATAACTCTGAAGTTGGATGTCAAAAAAGCATTTGATACTTTGGATTGGAGTTTCCTGCTCAATGTTCTTGTTGTTGGGAATTTGCGTATAAAAAAAAATAACGCAGCAGAAAAAAATTCCCATTGAAGGATCCTTGCGAATGGTCATGATTCATGATTAGAAGATTTACCTCTTGAAGCGATGACAGTTGATTAAAATTTTCTATCACGGACACCGCACGAACGATGTCTCTAAGGTATCCACACGAGCAGATTCCGTGAACGTCCAACGTCACAAACCCGAAGTGTCTCTGTCTCACAGTGCTAGCTCCGAAAACCGAGACCTGTTGTTCACTATCACTCTCTATGTGCGGCTAGGGTAAAACAAAACCGTGTAGGCACAATAGCTTAAGTGGTCTACTTATAGCAGCACCTCCTTAAGTGAGTTAGTGAGCAGCGTTTGACCTAAGCCCCATGTACTATGTGCTAGGCCCAATAGAAAAGTCCAACTCTCCTTTTAATGCTTCTTTTAATCCGCTCTTATGTGTGTGACCCTATAGGTTCCCAAAACGTTAGTAGTAATATTAAATCCCATTTAATATTACAAACAGTGAGCGGTATCTAGCAATACATCACTGCTACCTAAGTAGTGAGAAAGTCAGTGATTTGACGAAACCTTTCTGTGACAAATATTCATGTGCATTATTATCCCTTTGTCCATATATCTATATTGAACACAAGACATGGAATGGGTCACATTTGTATGGTTCAATATCATGTTCCTTGACACCCGAGTAGACTTAACAACAAATGAGGTCAATATCTCATATTGACTCATTTCAGCACAGCCATGCATTTTACAGTCTCACTCTATAAAGGGGCCCACAGATATTACCCCTGTTATGTAGGAGGGACAAATTCCATCTAGGTCACTCACATCCCTCTGCATGGCTCGTGGTATGCCCAATGTCCGTCTTTATAATCATCCTATTACAGATGATGTTTGACGATATTAAAGCACACGACTCCTCATGTAGGGATCGTAGCGATTTCAGGTCGAAGGATTGCATACACCATTGTCACTATGAGAACTACTTATGACACTCACACAACTCTCCATGTAGTGTTCTCATGGTGGGTCAATCCAGTACATCATTACTCTAATGTTTACCTATGTGGCGACTCGATATCTCATATCCATGACCCGTGAGATATGGTCATCAGTCTGCACACATAATAGTCTCAGTGTATTATTATTGTCCTTATTAATAAAATACTTGACTACGGATATTTAAGAATAGGATTTCATTGTTCAATAGTGTCTCATGATCAAGTCATATACTTGATATTCTATTAAACTGAGATTTCTATTCTAAGGACTTTATTATGTTTAAACAAGTAACACAATAAACTGGAATGCCTCATATCATATATATATAATAGCAAGATACAAATGTAAGTCTAAAAAATACACTGGCCTCTAGGGCTTACACCAACACTTGCTACTTTTGGTTTTGATACAAAATTCTGTTCTTAGGTGAAAGTTGTCTTGGAATCTACCAAGATGTCCTTTGCTGTCAATGGTAGATCTATTGGGTACATGTCCTGCAAAAGAGGGGTGAGACAAGGTGGCCCTCTCTCCCCTCTTTTGTTCTGTCTTGCGGAAGATGTGTTGAGTAGAGGCATCTCCTATCTGGTTTGCAACAATCTGTTAGCCCCTATGGCTGGAAGTAGAGGTTTCAAAACTCCACGTCACTTATGGCATGCAGATGACATTCTAGTGTTTTGCAAGGGAACTAAAAGAAATTTCGGAGTCATTATGAATTTCTTCAAGGAGTATGGTGACATCTCTGGTCAGGTACTTGGTCTAGATAAATGCAAGTTCTATTCCACTTCTCTAACTCCAAATAGATCAGCAGCTATTTCTCATATTCTAGGCTTTGGACCGGGTGTTCTCCCATTTACTTACCTCGATATTCCAATTTTTAAGGGAAAACCTAGATTGATTCATCTTAAACCAATAGCTGATAAAATTAGAGCTAAATTGTACTCTTGGAAGGGTTCCCTCCTATCTATCATGGGCATAGTTTTGTTGGTAAATTTTGTTATTTCTGGTATGCTTGCATACAATTTTTATGTCTACCATTGGCCTGCTTCCTTGTTGAAATCGGTGGAAGGTTAGATCAGAAATTTTGTGTGGTCAGGAGATGTAGACACAAGGAAAATTGTAATTGTAGCTTGGAAGACAGTTTGCACACCTACTTGGGGCGAAGGCCTTGGTCTAAGATCAATTGCTGCAATAAACAAAGCCTCAATAATGAAACTCAGCTGGGAGATTATGCATTCAAACAGCCAATGGTCTTTATTTCTAGAGTCCAGATTCATTAGGAATGGTGTTCCTGTTAACTATCATGTCAAATCTTCTATTATTCCTGCTATAAGGTTCCTTTTGACTTCAATCAAGGAGAATACAACTTGGATTTTGGGTGATGGGAAAAGGATCAACTTCTGGAATGATAGATGGTTAGAGCAACCCCTGTCAGATTTACTTCAGCTTCCCATTTCTATTTCCAAGTATCTGCACTCCACTGTTTGTGACTATATCAGTAATGGATCTTGGTCCTTGCCTTAGGTTCTAATTGATAAATTCCCTAATCTGCCTCAACTGATCAGCAAGTGCACTATTCCTCTCTTTAGAGATTGTGACCAACTCGTGTGGTGTGGCACAGATACTGGTTCTCTCACCTTAAAAGATACTTTCATATTCAACAATCCAGATGGTCAATGTAAGAAGTAGGGTAAGTTGATATGGACAACCTCAATCCCTCCATCTAGGTCCTTCTTGACTTGGAGATTGATTCATAACAAGCTTCCAACTGATGAGAACTTAAGGATTAGGGGATGTACATTTGTATCAATGTGCAGCCTATGTGGAGCTCATGAAGATTTCTCTTATCACTTGTTCTTTGATCGTCAGTTTATAGTTAAAACCTGGTTATGGTTGCAAGGAAAATTAAATTGTTCTATTAATCTCAGTTTTGTCTTGGATGTCCTAAGAATTTGCGACTCTAAGTGCAGCTCTCAAGTAAAGGATGCTATCTAGCGGTTGTTTTGAATTCAATCTGGACTATTTGGTTCTGTAGAAACCAAAAGAGGTTTAAGAATGTTAATATTAGTTGGAGGACTGCCTACTCTCTAATCCTGACTCACACTTCTCTTACTGGCTCCTTATCTAGAGGTCATACTTTCTCTTCTATTGAAGATTTTAATGTCCTTAAAGCATTTGTTGTTTCCATCCATGATCCAAAAGCCCCTTCCATTAAGCAAGTAATTTGGATTCCCCCATCCTTTGGTTGGTTGAAGTGTAACACGGATGGAGCAGCCAAGGGATATCCTGGTCATGCTGGATGTGGTGGTATTTTCAGGAATTATCTAGGGGATTCTATTGGTTGTTTCTCTACCTATGTTGGTATATCCACTGCTTTTTGTGCTGAGCTATCTGCTGTCAAGTTGGCTATTGAATTAGCTTCTAAGAAAGGGCGGTGAAATGTATGGTTTGAATGTGACTCAAATCTGGTTATTGATGCTTATAAGTCTCACTCTCTGGTTCCTTGGAGGCTCAGAGGTAGATGGAGGAGCTATTTGCAGCTAGGATCTAATATGAATTTGTTCTTTTCTCACATTTATAGAGAAGGAAATAGATATGCTGATAAATTAGCTAACCTTGGAGCTAATGGCATTAGTTTCACTTGGTGGGACTTGTTCTGGGATTTTATAATGTCTGAATTCCATCATGACAAGATGGGATTAGCTTCTTATAGATTTAGTTGATTCTTCCATGAGTTTGGGCCTAGTCCCCCCATGCTTTTCTTTTGGGTTAATTCTTTTTATATTAATAATATTCTGGTGTGCTGCAGATGATAGATAGGGTCTGGGGTGCCAACCTAGTTGGGATGCCTTTCCCTATTTTGATACTTTTGCATGCCTAGCCTTTATTTAAAAATAAATAAATATAGACTAATAATACAAGATAATGTTTTGAATTTATGTTAATGAATAAAGTCAATCAATAAAAACTTGATATATTTTTACATTATTTCACAATAATTGATGAATTGAAAGATTAGTTTTGGAGTCAATTACATATATAGCGCTTGTTGGTTTGAGCAAAGGTTGTTCATGGCAAAGGTTAAGCCTAGCTTGAACCGAACATCATATGTTGATCAGAACATTTCTTTGAATCTGAATTCAAATTGCCAGGACTTGGTTGATGGACATGTCGAGACCGCATTTACTCGATACTTAGATTAAATTTTAAAAGTTGAGTATTATTCATTAGTGAAAAAAATTTAGAACTAGAAAATTAAAATTAAGAGATATTTATTGTTCTGTATTGTAAAACATGTAATATCAACATGAAAATATTAATATATTACTAGGCATGGTAGAAAATGCTTATAACCCATGTGGGGATAATTAAGTTGTGCATTATAAGTATTAAAAAATTAATCTAATGTTATGGAAAATTCATGCCAAGAGGTCTTCCAATTTATGGCTATATTATAAATAAAAAAAAAGAGTTCAAATGTGTAACACACCATCGGGCCAGATCTGAGACGCCCCGATGTCCCATTAAAGAAAAACCAAATTAACTAACCTTAATCGTGATATTAACATTATACGAATATACAAATATTATAAATAAATAAAATTTAAATATAAATAACAAATATAAACATCACACCAAACATGCATATAAATACAAACATACTATGCTGATACACTGTAAAGGGTACCCCGTCAGTAGGGTCCCATAATATGCATACTAATACAAACTGACAAAAGCAACAGAAGATAAAACATCTCAAAAAGATGCATTGGCCACAGACTCTAAACTCAACTACTAGGATCCACTGCTCGTCCTCTAGCATCTGGTTCATAAGGGGTTCCGTCAAGCTCCTCCACAGCTGGCTTCTCCGCAGGGTCTTCTCATAACGATAAAATAAAACATATATAGAAAGAAATAGGGAGATAAAAAACATGCTATCATTATAAGTGGAAAAGGTTACATAACATATATACAATAATAGCACACAGACATGCATCACCAAATAAACACATATAAATAACATTCATCCTCAAAATATATTATCGTTCTCTACCCTTCGCGCTCATGCAACTGACCCCGTATTCTGACAGAGCCAACTCCTAATCCTGTCACACATTCCTCAATTAATGAGACACACCCATTCCCGTTAGGGCGCTTATTCAAAGAATGACACTATCCCCCCATTCCCGTTAGGAAATAGCTGCACAATACAAAAGTATCCCCATTCCCGTTAGGATACGGGATGACTCAGCTAGAACTATAAGGGTACCACGGTAGTTTTCCCCAATTCCCGTTAAGGAACTGACCCATGACATATGGTATCCATAAGCGGATACTCTGACTTCGTGTGTTCCACTCACACAACTATGATCAAAAGCGTGCATCTATATGGGCCTCGCCGACGTATGTCAAATCATACCCTAGTGCCATAACCTCTCATCACTATCTCCTAAATATCTCAAATAATATCACATCATCAAAATATTAATTAATTAGGTTAGGCACGTCTAAATCATATATCATACACTCCTAACATGCATTGCTCCAGAATCTAATATACCACGGCCAAGGAAACAACTAAGCATGTTATAGACGATAAAACATGTTATCATCCAATACATGTTATCAACCATAATCAAAATAAAATAATAAAAAATTCAAATAAACATAATTAGTCACAAATAGCATGTTAATCCAAACAGCACACAATAAGCGGCTCAAATATGATAAAATCAGACAACCTCAAGTATCCTAAAATTAACCTATCGGCGATAAACCTACAATTTCCATATCATCATTGGTACCACTAAGTAGTCACCAAAGTGATATTGATATTGTCAACTATTTGACCACTAGTAGGGTTTAGGTCGCCCAACGCCATTAATGTAAAATATGCTACTTATCCATTTCTGACGATAGGAGGCTTCTTTCTCCCACCTTAGGTGTCGTAGGATAGCTTAGGAGCAACGAACGAGCCCTCTCTAAAACTCCTCAAATCTGTCACGTGAGGTTCTCCTACCTCTGGGGCTCCAAAAATTCACCTGAACACATCATTGTGAAGCACACGTTTCGTGTAACTCAAATTTGAAGATATAATTGAAAACCGATAAATGGATTGAAAGATAACCTCAGTACCATCACCAATGGTATTTCGGCGTAAAAAGGACTTAGGCTTACCTTAGCCTAATCAAGAAAAGAAAGGTATGATGATGAAGTAGACGTCGCGAGGATCACAATGGTATAATCGGTTTCTCGATAGGACGAACATATTGAACAAAAATTCCTTCAGAATTTTCGTTCTCTCTCACTTCTCTCTTCTCTCTCTCTCTATACTTTCTTATTTCTCCACTCTTCTGCCAGCTTCCACGAAAATGTCCCATTTTAATTTATTTTTTCCACCCTGGGCGCTCAACGCCCATGAGCCAACACTCAGCGCAAGTGGACTGCACTGCCTTCCTCCACCGGTGGCTGAGTGACACGTGTCATTGTTCCAGCGCTCAGCGCCTATACTAACCAACACTACTGGTTCATATGTTTTATCGCGTTCTGAGCTCGTTTGAAGTCCGATTGACCTGAAATTTGAAACATATATTCCTATATACCTAAGGAATCAGTCCAAGTCCTCACACATGCCTAATCTATTCCTCAAAAATATATTTCCTATTGTGCACTCTTAAGCATTCTAAACGTTATAACGAAAACCCTAGAATACGTTCTCATTCGATTCAACACCGAGTAATCTCGTACTTTCCATGCAAGGTTCCCAATGCCTATACATGCATACTAGACATTAAATCAAGGTCTTAAACATTTCCATCAAGCATATAAATAATGCTGTAAAACACGGATGTCACATTACTACCCCCTTAAATGAAATTCCGTCCTAGGAATTTATGTACCTCAGAAAAGATGTGGATACTGCTACTGCATATCTACCTCATGCTCCCAAGTAACATCTCCTGTAGTCTTATCCAGAATAGCCTTGACCAAATGAATCTGTCTACCACGAAGCTCCTTAATCCTTATATCTGCGATCCTAACCGGTTAAGCCTAATCCTCTAGATTCTCTCGGAGTTGTATGGACTCATTCTCAACTTTATCCCCAAAGCACAATACAATTGGCTCCAAAAGCTAGATGTGAATCTAGGGTGTCAATCAGAGACAATGCTCAACGACCCACCGTCTAACCTAACAACTTCCTCGATATAAATCTGGGTCAACTTCTCTAAACTATAACTCTCACCAATAGGTAAGAAGTGAGCACACTTCGTCAACCTATCGATGATAACCCAAATCGCATCATGCCTCTTTAGAGTCCGTGGCAATCCAACAACAAAATCCATAGCTATGCTATCCCACTTCCACTCTGGGATATCTAAGGATTGTAGCAAACCAACAGGCTTCTGATGCTCAATCTTAGCCTTCTGAAAAACTAGACAAGATAAAACATATTCTGCCGCTTCCTTATTCATCCTCGGCCACCAAAACATCTTTAAATCCTGATACATATTCATGGTTCCGGGGTGAAAACTCAACTTACTCGTATGCGCCTCTTCCAAAATCATCTTCCTATGCTCTAAGTCCTCTGGCACACATATCATGTCTCTAAACCTCAACACGCCATCTGGCACGCTATTAAACTCTGAAATCTTACCCTCATCTATGTCTTCACTCACCTCTTGCAGATATTGATCCCGAACCTGTTTATCCTTAATATCTCTCAAAATTTCACTATTAATAGTGATCATTCCTAAGCATATTCTGCCCTCAACCAACTCCATACCTAAGTTCAAATCTCTAAACTGCTCAATCAATTCCATCTCTTTTACCATCTTCGCGGACACATGTAAAGATTTCTTACTTAAAGCATCTGCTACAACATTCGCCTTCCCAGGATGGTATTGAAGATCATGCTCATAATCCTTGATAAACCCCATCCATCTACTCTATCTCATATTCAGCTCTTTCTGATCAAATAGATACTTCAAGCTCTTATGATCACTGTACACATTGAACTTGGCTCCATACAAATAGTGTCGCCATATCTTGAGTGTGAACACTATAGCTGCCAATGCCAGATCATTGGTCAGATAGTTCTTCTCATGAATTCTCAACTGCCGGGAAACGTAACTACAACTCTTCCATCTTGCATCAACACACAGCCCAACCCTTGATATGACGCATCACAATACATGTCAAACTGTCCTAAAGGATCTGGTAAAGTCTGCACTAGTGATGTGGTCAACTTTCCTTCAACTTATGAAAACTTTCCTCACATTTCTCTATCTAAACAAATGTTGTATCTTTTCTCGTAAACTGCGTCATAGGCAACGTAATCTTCGATAAACCCTCGATGAACCTCCGATAATATCCTGTCAATCCCAAGAAACTCCTCACTTCACTAACTGACTTATGTCGTTCCCACCTAAGCAGTACTTCCACTTTAGCAGGATCTACTGCTATTTCTTCCTTGTTAATCAGATGACTTAAGAACTGAAACTCCTCCAACCAAAACTGGCACTTAGAAAGCTTGGCATACAACTGTCTATACTTCAACACCTGCAACAATATTCTCAGATAGTCCTCATGCTTTTCCCATGTACGGAAATAGATAAGGATATCATCTATAAACACCACCACAAACTTATTGAGGAATTGTCTAAAGATCTTGTTCATATAATACATAAACACTGCTGGTGCAACACCCTTCTCGGGGGCTACATCGTAAGTTACATTTTAAAACCGAAAAGTAAGTTAATTAAAATTGGCTATAAAAGAATGGGGTATTATTTTTTCTTTTTCGACAATCAAATATTCCATTATCACAATTGGGATCATAACTTCGAAAATCATTTACATAATACCCAACCCGACTCATAAACATAAATCATAGAATATACAGACTCAACATAAAGATGTGGAGACACAATTCCTAAAATATAAGATGCTTGGAGTCACAGCTCCATAGACAGTTACATTAACTCCCTAACATACCCAGCTGACCAAACTAAAATAGAAAAGACAATCCTTTCTCATACATCGTGAGAATGACAAACCCACCGACGAGATCTAATGGAAACTCTATTTGAGTCCACTATCGACATCGTCACAAAAGACATTACAGGAGCTGCTACAATAGTAACTCTCGAACTAAGCCCTTTCCTCTTCCAAGAGGAAAAACACGGTCTACGAACCATCGACAGTCTGGAAGACGTCCACTAGAAAACTCTAACATATCTTCTGCATGCTCGAACCTCGACCTCTACGATGCATCAGCCAAGCGACATCTTGACGTCCCAGTCTTCTCAAAAATAGTACAGAAGGCATATAGCTAGCTGACATAGGCAATATAAAAATAAGGAGGTGAGATTTACATTTATCTTACACATAAGGCAGACATGCAGTGGTATGACTCTCAGGTACGTATAATTAACAATTAGCAATCATATTTACACTCATAACAAAACAATAATGTTTCACAGAAACATGACCACAACACCGTGTTTTCCTAGATAGAAGACATCTAATACTTGAGGAACAACCTCTGAATTCCTATACCATGGTTTTACGAACAGTCGGAGGGAGTGGTTAGGAGGATTGTTACGGAGTCTACCAGCCTTGGGTAATAAAGAATGCATCAATAGAAGAAAACGTGCACGTCATAGGCTTTTTCGGGAACATCCTACACTACCAGAAAACACGTAGCCTCTATTCAATTATGTCGGTGTATTTCCAGATCACCATGCCACAAAGGAGCAACCCACTGGGCCTATGTGAGTATTTCATAAACCTGACATCCCCAAGCATCAACCAGATCGACCCTACGGAATCCACACCTGCATTAAAGTGTTAGCTCAATCTCCTAGGCACAACGACCTTACAGAACATAGTTTAACTATGTGTTTAGGCAAAATTTGCCAGAAATGCGTTCTTCTTGTTTATCCATCGGATGACATCTTGATTCCATCGGAATTCTTTCCACATGCTTTCTCAGATGCTAGATGTTCTTAACATCAAGCGAAAGTTCTCAAGTAAATTTTCATCTTTGTGTAAAGATATCTTAAAACACTTTGTTTAAAAGTCCTAACGCATTATGAGATTGGAATACAGGTCCAATTATTTATTACTCATATGAAAATATTGAAACACTAATTTTACATCTTACTCTCCATTTATACGAAATTCCTAAAAATTTGACCGAACGTCGTTAATTTTGTAAATCACCTAAATCCTTTTTCAACGATTTTACACTCTAATAGTCCAAAACTCATTTTGCAGTTTTAGAACAGTTTGATAGGCATGAAAAACAGTCTCTCACTGTCCAGTTAAATATATTTTCAAAAATTATAATTTAACCCCTAAACTTTCATTAATTGCAAAAAGATCTTTATTCACTTAAATCCTTATAACTTTTTATTTATAACTTCAAATCACACCAAACCAACTTCTTTAAAAATACTTTTCATTTACCCTGATATTTCCATAAATTACAATTCTGACCCCAGATATTTTACAGTATTCACAAAAAGGTTCATTTTTACAAAAAAAAAACTTATAACTTTTTATGTTTTAATGCAATTAACACCAAACCAATTTCTATAGTTTTACCTCATCAAGGACTACAATCTTAACACACAAGAATCTGGATTTCAGTACAATCACTGAAATTCTCAGAAATTGCATTTTAGTCCCTAAGGACTCATAAAATCATATCTTTTAATACACACATCCAAATCAATCCAAACCAATTTCTATATTCTTATATATTCATTCAACCATTATAAAAATTATTCAAACAAATTAACTCAACTTGAAACCCCATTAATCAGTTGTGGCCGAATGGCCTTAAATAAATATATTAGGCATTTTTCTTTCTAAGTCAAGCAAACAACAATCTTGATTCCAGTTTAAGGTCACTGGAATCAAAACAACCATATGACATATCATACCACAACCAAGCATCAAATCAAATCCTCCAAGAGGATCACACACATATAAACCAATAATACATAATCCTAACACTTAGGATTCACAAGACAACATACAAATACTTTAAACCACATACATATCTACATTAAGGTAGGATAGTAGTAATCTTCCCCCTTACCTATTGTAGACACTTGGAAAGTCAAGTAATAGAAGGATGTGGTTCACCTAAAGCCTCAAGGTTTGAACCAACAAACCTAGCCATGAACAACCAACAAGAAAACAAGTTAAAGATTGAAGAAAATCATCCTAGCACACTTGAACATAGTTTCGGCCAAGATAGAAAGAAATGGCTAGAGATCTCTAAATTTTTCAAGCTCTTGGGCAGTGAAAATATAAGTCATATGAAGATCATAGAAATTGATCTCACATTAAAATGATTTTTCTATGATTTTCTAGGAATTTTCAAAGTTCTAAATCTAAGAATTTTAAATGACGATCATGGCATGAAAATCATGAAATGAATGAAAAAAAGGACATCATTGATCATGTAGAAGAGAGGCTACCTCTTGATGAGGAGTAATGATCAAAACAAGCTTAGTTGAAAATTTGACTGCTTTGAGAGTGTGGTGATGTTATGAGCATATCTCATGATTTAATCATCTAAAAATTACAAACTTTTGCTTGTTAGAAAGGTACGAAGGATAGGCACAACTTTTATGCTTAAGGTTTTGTTTGATTTGTATCAGAACAGGGTCGTAAAGAGCCTTATTTCCACTATTCTCTTGGGATGCTGATGATTTGGAGCTGTTTTTGTAATTTGGGCATATCTCCCGAAATACTTATCCTTTTTGGTGATCTTTAGCTCGTTTGGGAATAAGAGATGAAGAGGAACAACTTTCATGTAGAAAGTTTTCCGAGTTTCAGAACATAAAAGGGTCAGAATTTTGGTATAGTTTCGGATGAGTATGAGCATCAATGAAGTGTTTATGTGTTCTTAGAGAAAATGATGAACAACCTTCATGAAGAAGATGAAGCACTTGTGAAGGAGCATAAATGAAATGGACATAGCCTTTTATAGAGGGGAGAACATGGCTTCAAGGGACCAAATGGTAAAAAATGTTGTCATGGCAAACTTGGTGTCACAAGGAAACATTAAGGGTATTTTGGACTTTTCACATATAAGTAATCATTATGCTATGAAATGAATATGTGATGGAGATACTCTTAGGGTGGTGTGGCTGTGTTTGGACCACAAGAAGGAAGAAGATATTTTTAGTTACAAATCATGGTTGGCTAACCTTGGTTGGAGTTAACTAGACATAGGTTAGGTTCGGGGTATTTTAGTCTTTTCACATTTACTTGTCATAAATGCACAATAATGGCTATGGTGAGTCATTATGGTGACTTATTGCTCTTGAGTCATCATGGACGACTCGTCGTTCTGTTCTCCCGGTATATATCTGCACATTCGTGTCTGGTTCCATTGTTTACCCGATTAGGGTTTTTGAGAGAAAGGTGATTAAATGAAATCAAAATGAAATAACTTTGGTTTAGTGGAGGGGCTACACGAAATTAAGTAGATTTAGAGGGTATTTTGGTCAAAATTCACTTAGGGACACTCTTGAAATTTTCCTTAAAGATCAAGGGCATTTTGGTCTTTTTACATATAACCGTCATTACTTGCATTTAATGCAAGATGACAAACCCCTATGACTCACCCCGCATGAGTCATCATAGATGACTGATTGTGCTCATCCACCCGGCATCAGGTTTTGTCTCTGCACCTCCGTTCTCGATTCCGTCGATTCCCGATCGTCAAGTACTTGCCTGATTACGTTTAATAACCTATTTATTTTGAAAAATTTCAAAATAACCACTATCATTGGAAAAAAAAATAATCTTAACTGTTTCGTTCTCGGGTCAAAAATTAGGTTTTCTGATCAGTAAAATCTTACTATCAGTTAAAACACAAACCGGGTTTCGTCTGAATTTTAAACCTAAATTTTTACCGTAACCTTCTACCATAAGGTGGAGTATAAATATGATTTTGTTTTATCCAAAATCATTTTCTATATCTCAGATAAAAATATAATGAATTAAAAATTCTACCGATAATGAAAAATAGTAAAAATGCGGTGTTACAATACTACCCCTCTAAAAAGAATTTCGTCCGCGAAATTAACTCGTCTTAGGAAAGCGAACAGGAAACCCGTCCTTTTATTTCGTGCTCCAGAAGCATATCATTCTCGTTTTTCGAAACATGGTGTGAATGACTTCATAGATTAGACTGTCGCTCTGACTTATACTGTATTTGCTAAACAACCCGATAAAACATATCAGGTAAATCCCTTTAAAACTCTCAAGATGCGAAGCACACTCGAATAATTCGAATGTCAATAGAATTAAATACACGAATTTCTGATATATTAGGAAATTTGAATAATTCAAAATTTTGACTCCCATTTACGGTGGTGATTCTAACACACAGATGGTAAATAAGAACTCAATTTGAACAAAGAATTTTCAAGAAGAGAAAATAATCTCTAGACTTTACTATGTCAAGAAGAAATAAATTAGAATGCATAGAAGGACAGAGAATAATCTTTATACAAAAAGTCTCTTTAATAGGTTCCTGAATGTAAAAATGTGTTGTACAACCACATATTTACAAACGTGACCCTAATAAAGTTCCTTCCTCAGTAGAAACTTCCTTTAAAAGACAAAATTTGAAGGTGATGATTTTCTCAATTTCCAAGAGTCTTGATTTTAAATAAAAAATTATCTTGGTCTTTAAGAGAGCAAAAATAATTTTTTGTGAATTCCCTCACTCGAGGTAACTCTGATACATTTGGCATAAAAAAATTTTTTGACGTGAATTGTCAAAATTTCATCTGCCATAAAATTTATAACTTTTCACCCACAAGGGTAACAAAATATGATCCTCAAAAGATCATTCTATTTTCAATTGCACTCATTTGCGGAATAAGTAAATGTCAAGTTTACAAAACTCAACCAACTCAAACATGTTGACGACAACATAGGTAGTACGTAGATAAATACACAGAGTATTTTACACATCCATAGAAAATCAAGAATGATTCTTCACTGAATTAACAGTATAGTTAAAAGTCTACTTTCTATGACACACTTCACTTAAAGATATTTATTTGATTGTTATACTTCAGTCCTATTTGTTGTGAAGATTCTACCAGTTAACAACTACCCACGTATTCAAACTTTAAATATTGGTGGACTACCTCCTCTTGCACAGTGTTCTTTAATCGAATCCTTGTCCGTGGTCTCTCGGCTCACATGTTGTCTCCAGAATGTACATCCTTAGGCTTTCCGCACACTCTAGCGACATGTCCAGGCTGTACACACTTAAAACAAACGATGCCCTGAATCTTGCAGTTCTTTGTAGCATGACTCATGCCACACTTCATGCACTTCGGTAAAGACTTCCTAGACGATCCATAACCTTTACTGCTACCACTAATCCACTTCCCTTTTGGTGGTGTCAACATTGGCCTTGCATACGGTTTCTCTTGGAAAGATCCAAAGCTTCTCTTTCCGCCTTTACTCACTTCTAGATCTCGAGGAACTCGACACTCTTCCATCAAGACCGGAAACTGCAGTAGTTTCAATGACCATATTGTCTTCCTCATTTCAACCTTTATATTTTCCTCCAATTCCTTACATGTTCGCACTTCCTGGTAATTATTTAAATACAACTCCTTGAACTTGATCAGCTCTTCCAACTCAGTAGCATACTCACTGATAGTAATGTCCTCTTGTCCGTGCTGCAAGAACTCAATCTCCTCTACACGACTCACTTCAGTGGAAGCATACTTCTCCAAAAATTCGTTTCGAAACAAATTCCAGGTGATCACGTCTTGTCTTGCCACTAACAGTTGGCAAGTTTCTCTCCACCAAAATCTAGCATCTCCTATCAACATAAATTTCACACAACCTACCTTCCAATGATCAGGGTACTCCGTAGTTTTAAAATTCCTTTCTATTTATGTAATCCAAAACTCAGCTTTCTCCGGGTTAAGCTCGCCATAAAATTGAGGTGGATTACTACGACAGAAGTCAACCAGGCTTCTCTTCTCCGCCATTTCCTCATTATGACATGCCACAATTGATGTTATCTCCCTCAAGACTTGTACATCTACAACCATATCTTTGGAATCCTTAATTGCAGAATCATATCTACTCGTTTCCGGACAAACCATGATTTTCTATAAAAGCATGGTAGCCAGAACTAGGAAGAAAACAATACATCAAAATCTGTTCAATATTATTCCTCCTTAGGAACAATGATGAAAAGATCAACAAACAATGGTGTATCCTTTCGGAACAACGTTATAAAGAACATAAACACAACCAAGGATAGACTAACGTCATTATCCTTCCAAACATTGGTTCTTTATTGAGCCAAAAACACAAAACAACACAAGACACAACCAGAGAAAATACAACAAAGACGACAACAGACCTAAACCCCTCGCCCAAAAGACTCGGCCATCTCTGATACCAATAATGTAACACCCTTTTCGGGCGCTACATCATAAGTGACATTTTAAGACCAAAAAGTAAGTTAATTAAAATTGGCTATAAAAGAATGGAATAGTTTTTTTCTTTTTCGACAATAAAATATTCCATTATCACAATTGGGATCATAAGTTCGAAAATCATTTACATAATATCCAACCCGACTCATAAACATAAATCATAGAATATACAGACTCAAAATAAAGATGTGGAGACGCAGCTCCTATAATATAAGATATTTGGAGTCACAGCTCCATAGACAGTTACATTAACTCCCAAACATACCCAGATGGCCAAACTAAAATAGAAAAGACAATCCTTTCTCCTACATTGTGAGAAAGACAAACCTACTGATAAGATCTAGTGGAAACTCTATTTGAGTCCACTACCGACGTCATCACAAAAGACACTACTGGAGCTACTACAATAGTAACTCTCGAACTAAGCCCTTTCCTCTTCCAAGAGGAAAAACATGGTCTACAAACCATCGACAATCTAGAAGACGTCCACTAGAAAACTCTAACATATCGTCCGCATGCTTGAACCTCGACCTCTACGACGCATCATCCAAGCGACATCTTGACGTCTCAATCTTCTCAAAAATAGTACAGAAGGCACATAGCCAGCCGCCATAGGCAATATAAAGATAAGGAGGTGAGATTTCCATTTATCTTACATATAAGGCAGACATGCAGTGGTACGACTCTCTGGTACATTCAATTAACAATTAGCAATCATATTTACACTCATAACAAAACAATAATATTTCACAGAAACATGACCACATCACCGCATTTTCCTAGATATAAGACATCTAAGACTTGAGGAATGACCTTTGAATTCCTATACCATGGTTTTACGAACAGTCGGAGAAAGTGGTTCGGAGGATTTTTCCGGAGTCTACCAGCCTTGGGTAATAAAGAATGCGTTAATAGAAGAGGGCATGCACGTCATAGACTTTTTCGGGAACATCCTACACTCCAGAAAACACGTAGCCTCTATTCAATTATGTCGGTGTATTGCTAGATCACCATGCCACAGAGGAGCAACCCACAGGGCCTATGTGAGTATTTCATAAACCCGACATCCCCAAGCATCAACCAGATCGACCCTACGGAATCCACACCTGCATTAAAGTGTTAGCTTAATCTCCTAGGCACAACGGCCTTACAGAACATAGTTTAACTATGTGTTTAGGCAAAATTTGCCGGAAATGCGTTCTTGTTTATCCATCGGATGACATCTTGATTCCATCGGAATTCTTTCCACATGCTTTCTCAGATGCTAGATGTTCTTAACATCAAGCGAAAGTTCTCAAGTAACTTTTTATCTTTGTGTAAAGATATCTTAAGACACTTTGTTTAAAAGTGCTAACGCATTATGAGATTGGAATACAAGTCCAATTATTTATTTCTCTATACTTTTCTAATTGAGCCTTTTTCTTTGGCTTCCAAGAAAACAAATCCTTCTGAGTCCATTACATTTTATGGAATATGGATAATGAATTATCCATACTTTATGACATAATGTAGTGTTCCACCCCACGTCATAAATTATTATGTTGGTATTTTCACTAAGTCATTCTTGACTTAGGTTTTTCTGATTCTGATAAAATCTCATCTTTGAAGACGAAAATCCTTTTGTCTTAAAACCAAAATCTTTAAATAAAATCAAATCAATTTTCAAGAATACTTTCCATCAAATATACATAGGTAGCGGTTTCTCAAAATATTTTATCGAAAATCCTTAACAACGTTTAGCGATTTTGAACTTAGGCCCAAAAGCCATATTTTGGAAAACATGGTTCTTCACCTCAAATGTATTACTCTCATAGGTTATATTACTCATATGAAAATGTTGAAACACCGATTTTACATCTTACTCTCCATTTATACGAAATTCTTAAAAATTTGACCGATCGTCGTTAATTTTGTAAATCGTGTAAATCCTTTTTCAACGATTTTACACTCTAATAGTCCAAAAATCATTTTGGAGTTTTAGAACAGTTTGACAGGTATGAAAAACAGTCTCTCACTGTCCAGTTAAATATATTTTCAACAATTTCAATTTAACCCCTAAACTTTCAGCAATTGCAAAAAGATCCTTATTCACTTAAATCCTTATAACTTGTTATTTATAACTTCAAATCACACCAAACTAAATTCTCTAGAAATATTTTTCATTTACCCTCATATTTCCAGAAATTACAATTCTGCCCCAAATATTTTGCAGTATTTGCAAAACGGTCCTTTTTTACAAAAAAAACTTATAACTTTTATGTATTAATCCAATTAACACCAAACCAATTTCTATGGTTGTCACATCAAGGATTACAATATTAAAACACAAGAATCTGGATTTCAGTACATTCACTGAAATTATCAGAAATTGCATTTTAGTCCCTAAGGACTCATAAAATCATATCTTTCAATATACACATCCAAATCAATCTAAACCAATTTTTATATTCTTATATATTCATTCAATCCTTATAAAAATTATTCAAACATATTAACTCAACTTGAAACCCCATTAATCAGTTATGGCCGAATGGCCTTAAATAAATATATTAGGCATTTTTCTTTCTACGTCAAGCAAACAACAATCTTGATTCCAGCTTAAGGTCATTCGAATCAAAACAACCATATGACATATCATACCACAACCAAGCATCAAATCAAATCCTCCAAGAGGATCACACACATATAAATCAATAATACATAATCCTAACACTTAGGATTTACAAGACAACATACAGATACTTTAAACCACATACATATCTACATTAAGGTAGGATAGTAGTAATTTCCCCCCTTACCTCTTGTAGACACTTGGAAAGTCAAGTAATCGAAGGATGTTGTTCACCTAAAGCCTCAAGGTTTGAACCAACAAACCTAGCCATGAACAACCAACAAGAAAACAAGTTAGAGATTGAAGAAAATCATCCTAGCACACTTGAACATAGTTTCGGCCAAGATAGAATGAACTGGCTAGAGATCTCTAAATTTTTCAAGCTCTTGGATAGTGAAAATAGAAGTCATATGAAGATCATAGAAATTGATCTCACTTTAAAATGTTTTTTCTATGATTTTCTAGGAATTTTCAAAGTTCTAGATCTAGAACTTTAAATGATGATCATGTCATGAAAATCTTAAAATGAATGAAAAAAAAAACATGATTAATCATGTAGAAGAGAGGTTGCCTCTTGATGAGGAATAATGATCAAACAAGCTTAGTTGAAAATTTGACAGCTTTGAGTGTGTGGTGATGTTATGAGCATATCTCACGATTTACTCATCTAAAAATTACAAACTTTGGCTTGTTAGACAGGTAATAAGGATAGGCACAACTTTTATGTTTAAGGTTTGGTTTGATTCGGATCATAACCGGGGCTTAAAGAGCCTCATTTTCACTGTTCACTAGGGATGCTGAGGATTTTGAGCTGTTTTGGTAATTTGGGCATATCTCCCAATATACTTATCCGTTTTCGGTGATCGTTAGTTCGTTGGAAAGAAGAGATTAAGAGGAACAACTTTCATGTAGAAAGTTTTACGAGTTTCAGAACATAAAAGGGACATAATTTTGGTATATTTTCGGATGAGTATGAGCATCAATGAAGTCTTTATGTGTTATTAGAGAAAATGATGAACAACCTTCATGAAGAGGATGAAGCACTTGTGAAGGAGCATAAATGAAATGGAAATAGCCTTTTATAGAGGGGAGGCCATGGCTTCAAGGGACCAAATGGTAAAAAATGTTGTCATGGCAAACTTGGAGTCACAAGGAAAGATTAAGGGTATTTTGGACTTTTCACATGTAAGTAATCTTTATGCTATGAAATGAATATGTGGTGGAGATACTTTTAGTGTGGTGTGGCTGAGTTTGGACCATAGGAAGGAAGAATATATTTTTAGTTACAAATCATGGTTGGCTAACCTTGGTTGGAGTTAACTAGACATAGGTTAGGTTCGGGGTATTTTAGTCTTTTCACATTTACTTGTCATAAATGCACATTACTGGCTATGGTGAGTCATTATGGTGACTCATTGCTCATGAGTCATCATGGACGACTCGTCATTTTGTTCTCCCGGTATATCTCTGCACATTTGTGTCTGGTTCCGGTGTTTACCCGATTAGGGTTTTTGAGAAAAAAGTGATGAAATGAAATCAAAATAAAATGAGTTTGGTTTAGTGGAGGGGCTGCTCGAAATTAAGTAGAGTTAGAGGGTATTTGGGTCAAAATTCACTTAGGGACACTCTTGAAATTTTACTTAAATATCAAGGGCATTTTGGTCTTTTTACATATAACCATCATTACTTGTATTTAATGCAAGATGACTAACTCCTATGACTCACCCGCACGAGTCATCATAGATGACTCATTCTGCTCATCCACCGGCGTCGGGTTTTGTCTCTGCACCTCCGTTCTCGATTACGTCGATCCCCGATCGTCGAGTACTTACCTGATTACGTATAATAACCTATTTATTTTGAAAATTTTCAAAATAAATCGTTGGAAAAAAAAAGAATCATAACTGTTTCGTTCTCGGGTCAAAATTAGGTTTTCTGATCAGTAAAATATTACTGTCAATTAAAACGCAGACCGGGTTTTGTCTGAATTTTAAACCCAAATTTTTACCGTAAACTTCTACCATAAGGTAGAGTATAAATATGATTTTGTTTTATCCAAAATATTTTCTAAATCTCAGATAAAAATATAAAGGATTAAAAATTCTACCAATAATGAAAAACAGTAAAAACGGGGTGTTACAGCTGGAGCATTACTCACAATAAAAGGCATAACTAAATACTCGTAGTGTCCGTACCACGTTCTGAAAGTTGTCTTGGGTATATCCTCCTTCTTCACTCTAATATGATGATACCCGGACCTCATATCAATCTTGGAAAATACGGAAGCTCCCTTTAATTGATCCATCAGATCATCTATCCTAGGCAACGAATACTTATTCTTGATCGTAACCTTGTTTACTTTTCTATAATCCGTACATAAACTAGCACTTCCATCCTTCTTCTTTACAAACAACATCGGAACTCCCCACGGTGAAACACTAGGTCTGATAAACTCTTTCTTCAACATATCATCCACTTGTTTCTTTAACTCAACTAACCTTACGGGTGACATCCGATAGGGTGCTATAGATACAGGACCTGTCCCTGGAATGAGATCTATGGTGAAATCCAAATCCATATTTGGTGGCAAATCCGGAACATCGGGAGGGAAAACCTCAGGAATTTCTCTCACGATAGGCATAGAATCTATACTCGGAGTCTCCTTAGCTTCCACTGAACAAAGCATCACGTATAGCTGAAAATCATCACTCCTCGTAGGTGCTCCTTCATGGCATATACTATGCTAGAAGGCTCAAGAAATGTCAATGTATTGCGAGAAAAATCTAACACTACATGGTTGGCCGAAAGCCAATCCATGCCAAGGATAACCTCTATCTGCTTCATAGGCAAACGGACAAGATCCACAAGGAATGTCCCATTCTCAACAACTATAGGACACTGTAAACAAACATACATGGCAGTCAAGGAATCATTGGTAGGGGTAGATATTGTAAGGGTATAAGGTAATTGGGAAACAAGTAACTATAAATGATCCACTCACTCATGCAAAATAAATGAATGTGTAGCATCTGAGTCAAACAACACAGACGAGAGTCTACCAGATATCAAGCACATACCCTGGATAAGATCTGTAGATTGAGAGGATTCAACTTCCCTCACGGTAAACACTCTCCCTGTGGCCTGAGGTCTGGCCATCTACTGTCCTGCTACTGGAACTCCTCCCAGTGCCACCTCTCTGAATACTGGCTCCTCTACCATCAGCTACCGGCTGCTACATATATAGGCCGACGTCTACAATCACTAGCCAAGTGACCTGGTTTACCACAGATATAACAAACAGGTCTCTCTCTTCAATCACTCACATAATGTGGTCCTCCACATCTGAAACAAACTAGACCTCTCTGTGGCTGGCTCGCTCCACTAACTGGTGCTGAAGAAAATGGTAATGGTGCAGATGTCTGAACAGTCTGCACAAGTCTACTATATGGACCCTACCTTCCATGGGAACCACTACCTCCTCTCCTCTGTCTTTGAGTATGTGATCTACTAGGGCCTCCACTCCTTTGCTGCCTCTGCTTAGTGGCTTGCCTCTGATCTATACCCTCTATGGCACTACATCTCTCAACCAACTCTAGAAAACTCTGAATACCAAGCGGCATTATAGTTCTCTGTAACTCATGCCGCAGTCCCTCCTCAAACTGTCTGCACTGCCAATCCTCATCTGGGAACCTCTGATAAAACTCTGAAAAATGAATCAGAGCCTGAAACCGTGCTGCATAATCTCCGACAAATATGTTACCCTGCCGAAGACTCATATACTCTTTCTCCTTCTCGCGTCGAACCAAACACAAAGTTTTTCTCCAGGTAGCACTCTCGGAATAACTGCCAACTAATCAATCTGCCCTCTACCTCCAATAATCTCCTCTTCCCTCTCCACCAGGCCTCTGCTCCACCAGTCAACATGAAAGCTGCATAACTCTAGCTCCTGTATCCATCACTCCGCCCTCTTAGGATCGTAGTCACCTTGAAACTATAGTGGCTTCCCTTTCAGAAAGGTAGCCATCCCCGCATCCTCAGCCTCTGCAGCTCTCCTCCGGTTCTGCTGCTCTTGCTGTTCCCTAGTCATTCGCAGCATCTGAGCATTCTGCTGAGTCTGTTGTAACATAGTAGTAGCAAGGTAACGGATAATCCGAAGAGTCTCGGATGACTCCCCTCCACCACCTACTCCTCCTCCAGTGTGAAAAGTCTCTCCGTTGCCACCTCGAGCCATGATCCTATAAAAGAAATCATTAGCTCCCACTTATATGACATATAATAATACATAAAACTGGTATATAAATACTATATGACATACAAATGTTAATTATCACGTTCGAACACACTACCCAACTTCTAAGCATAGTGGTCATCTGATGTGGATTCAACTAAAATGGCCAGTACACCCTAACCTCACAGTCTGAACAAATTCAAACTGCTCTGATACCACCAAATAAGATGCCCCGATGTCCTATTAAAGAAAAACCTAATTAACTAACCTTAATCATGATATTAACATTATACGAATAAATAGAAAATCATAAATAAATAAAATTTAAATATAAATAACAAAATATAGACATCACACCACACATGCAAATAAATACAAACATACTATGCTGATACACTATAAACGGTACCCCATTAGTAGGGTCCCATAATATGCATACTAAACGTCTCAAAACGACGCACTGGCCACATACTCTAAACTCAACTAATAGGGTTCACTGCTTGTCCTCCAGCATCTGGTTCAAAAGGGGTTCCGTCAAGCTCCTCCATAGTTGGCTCCTTCGTAGGGTCTTCTCATAACAATAAAATAAGACATATACAAAAAGAAATAGGGAGATAAGAAACATGTTATTATCATAAGTGGAAAATGTTACATAACATATACACAGTAATAGCACACAAACATGCATCACAAAATAAACACATAAATAACATTCATCCTCGAAATATATTATCGTCCTCTACCCTTAGTGCTCATGCAACTGATCATGTATGCTGATAGAGCCAACACCTAATACTCTCACACATTCCTCAATTAATTATAGAAATAAGTCAATCGTCCAACCAAAGTGTCCATATATATTTGCATTAGTGCACACCCCCATTCCCGTTAGGGTGTTCATTCAATGAATGAGACTCGCCCCCATTCCCGTTAGGGCTCTTATTCAAAGAATGACATTATTCCCCCATTCCCGTTAGGGAATAGCTACACAATACAAAAGTATCACCATTCCAGTTAGGATACGGGATGGATCAGTTAGAACTATATGGGTATCGTGGTAGTTTCCCCCAATTCCTGTTAGGGAACTTACCCCCGACATATGGTATCTGTAAGCGGATACTCTGACTTCGTGTGTTCCTCTCACACAGTTATGATCAAAAGCATGCATCTGTATGGGTCTCACCGACGTATATCGAATCATACCCTAGTGCCTTAACCTCTCATCACTATCTCCTAAATATCTCAAATAATATCACATCATCAAAATATTAATTAATTAGGTTAGGGACATCTAAATCATATATGATACACTCCCAACATGCGTCGCTCCAGAATCTAATATATCACGGCCAAGGAAACAACTAAGCATGTTAAAGTAGATAAAACATATTATCATCCAATACATGTTATCAACCGTAATCAAAATAAAATAATAATAAAATATACAAATAAACATAATTAGTCACAAATAACATGTTAATCCAAACAATACACAACAAGCGGCACAAATATGATAAAATCAGACAACCTCAAGTATCCTAAAATTAACCTAACGACGATAAACCTATAATTTCCATATCATCATTGGTACCACTAAGTAGTCACCAAAGTGATATCCATATTGTTAATTATTCATCCACTGGTAGGGTTTAGGTCGCCCTACGCCATTAATGTAAAATATACTACTTATCCATTTCCGAAGATAGGAGGCTTCTTTCTCCCACCTAAGGTGTCGTAGGCTAGCTTAGGAGCAATGAATGAGCCCTCTCTAAAACTCCTCAAATCTGCCACGTGAGGTTCTCCTACCTCCGGGGCTCCAAAAATTCACCCGATCACATCATTGTGAAGCACACGTTACGTGTAACTCAAATATGAAGACATAATTGAAAATCGATAAATGGATTGAAAGATAACCTCAATACCATCGCCAACAGTATTTCAACGTAAAAAGGACATAGGCTTACCTTAGCTTAATCAAGAAAAGAAAGGTAGGATGATGAATTAGAAGTCGCGAGGATCACAACAGTATAATCGGTTTCTCAATAGGACGAATAGATTGATAAAAAATTCCTCCGGAATTTTCACTCTCTCTCACTTCTCTCTCTCTCTCTCTATACTTTCTTATTTCTCCACTCTTCTGCCAGCTTCCACAAAAATGTCCCATTTTAAATTTTTTTTCACGCTGGGCACTCAGCGCTGGTGGACTGCACCGCCTTCCTCCACCAGTGGCTGAGTGACACGTGTCACTGTTCCATTGCTCAGTGCCCTATACTGATCAACACTACTAGTTCATATGTTTTATCGCGTTCTAAGCTCGTTTGAAGTCCGATTGACCTGAAATTTAAAACATATATTCCTATATACCTAAGGAATAAGTCCAAGTTCTCACACATGCCTAATCTATTCCTCAAAAATATATTTCCTATTGTTCACTCTTAAGCATTCTAAACGGTATAATGAAAACCCTAGAATACATTCTCATTCGATTCAACATCGATTAATCTCGTACTTTCCATGCAAGGTTCCCAATGCCTACACATGCATATTAGACATTATATCAATGTCCTAAACATATCCATCAATCATATAGACAATGCGGTAAAACACTGATGTTACATTACTACCCCCCTTAAAAGAAATTCCGTCACCGGAATTTACATACCTCAGAAAAGATGTGGATACTGCTGCTGCATATCTGCCTCACGCTCCCAAGTAGCATCCCCTGTAGTCTCATCCCAAATAGCCTAGACCAAAGGAATATGTCTACCGCGAAGCACTTAATCATTTTATCTGCGATCTTAACTGGTAAAGCCTAATACTCTAGATTCTCTCGGAGTTGTATGGTCTCATTCTCAACTTTATCCCCAAAGCACAATACAATAGCCTCCAAAAGCTAGATGTGAATCTAGGGTCTCAATTAGAGACAATGCTCGACGGCCCACCGTCTAACCTAACAACTTCCTCGATATAAATCTGGGCCAACTTCTCTAAACTATAACTCTCACCAATAGGTAAGAAGTGAGCACTTTTCGTCAACCTATCGATGATAACCCAAATCACATCATGCCTCTTCAGAGTCCGTGGCAATCCAACCACAAAATCCATAGCTATGCTATCCCACTTCCACTCTGGGATATCTAAGGATTGTAGCAAACCAACATGCTTCTGATGATCAATCTTAGCCTTCTGACAAACTAGACAAGATAAAACATATTCTGCCACTTCCTTCTTCATCCTCGGCCACCAAAACATCTTCTTTAATTCCTGATACACATGGTTCCGGGGTGAAAACTCAAATTACTCTTATGCGCCTCTTCCAAAATCATCTTCCTATTCTCTAAGTCCTCTGGCACACATATCCTGTCTCTAAACCTCAACACGCCAACTGGCACTCTACTAAACTCTGAAATCTTACCCTCATCTATGTATCTACTCACCTCTTACAGATATTGATCCTGAAACTGTTTATCCTTAATACCTCTCAAAAATTCACTATTAATAGTGATCATACCAAAGCCTATTCAGCCCTCAACCAACGCCATACCTAAGTTCAAATCTCTATACTGCTCAATCAATTCCATCTCTTTTACCATCATCGCGGACACATGTAAAGATTTCCTACTTAAAGCATATGCTAAAACATTCGCATTCCCAGGATAGTATTGAAGATCACGCTTATAATCCTTGAAAAATTCCATCCTTCTACGCTGTCTCATATTCAGCTCTTTCTGATCAAATAGATACTTCAAGCTCTTATGATCGTTGTACACATTGAACTTGGTTCCATACAAATAGTGTCGCCATATCTTGAGTGTGAATACTATAGCTACCAACTCCAGATCATTGGTCAGATAGTTCTTCTCATGAATTCTCAACTATCGGAAAGTGTAACTACAGCTCTTCCCTCTTGCATCAACACACAGCCCAACCCTGGATACGACGCATCACATTACACGTCAAACTATCCTAAAAGATCTGGTAAAGTCAGCACTGGTGATGTGGTCAACTTTTCTTTCAACTTCTGAAAACTTTCCTCACATTTCTCTATCTAAACAAATGTTGTACCTTTTCTTGTAAACTGTGTTATAGGCAACACAATCTTCGAGAAACCCTTGATGAACCTCCGATAATATCCAGCCATTCCCAAGAAACTCCTCACTTCACTAACTGACTTAGGTCGTTCCCACCTAAGCACTACTTCCACTTTAGCAGGATCTACTGATATTCCTTCCTTGTTAATCACATGACTTAAGAACTGAACCTCCTCCAACCAAAACTCGCACTTAGAAAGCTTGGAATACAACTGCTATACTTCAACACCTGCAACACTATTCTCAGATAGTCCTCATGCTCTTCCCATGTACGGAAATAAATAAGGATATCATCTATAAACACCACCACAAACTTATTGAGGAACGGTCTAAAGATCTTGTTCATATAATCCATAAACACTGTCGGAGCATTAGTCACACCAAAAGGCATAACTAAATACTGGTAATGTCCGTACCTCGTTCTGAAAGCTGTCTTGGGTATATCCTCCTTCTTCACTCTAATATGATGATACCCGGACCTCAGATCAATCTTGGAAAATATCAAAGCTCCCTTCATTGATCTATCAGATCATCTATCTTAGCAACGAATACTTATTCTTGATCGTTACCTTGTTTAATTTTCTATAATCCATACATAACCTAGCACTTCTATCCTTCTTCTTTACAAACAACATCAAAGCTCCCCAAGGTGAAACACTAGGCCTGATAAAATCTTTCTTCAACATATCATCCAATTGTTTCTTTAACTCAGCTAACTCTACGGGTGACATCCGATAGGGTGCTATTGATATAAGTCCTGTCCCTGGTATGAGATCTATGGTGAACTCCACTTCCCTATCTGGTGGCAAATTCGGAACATCAGGAGGGAAAACCTCAGGAAATTCTCTCACGATAGGCATAGGATCTATACTCGGAGTCTCCTTAGCTTCCATTGAACAAACCATCACGTATAGACGAGAATCATCACTCCTCGTAGGCGCTCATTCATTGGCAGATACTATGCTAGAAGGCTCAAGAAATGTCAATGTCTTGCTAGAAAAATCTAACACTACATGGTTGGCCGAAAGCCAATCCATGCCAAGGATAACATATATCTGCTTCATAGGCAAACAGACAAGATCCACAAGGAATGTCCTATTCTCAACAACTATAGGACACTGTAAACAAACAGACATAGCAGTCAAGGAATCATTGCTCGGAGTAGATACTGTAAGGGTATAAGGTAATTGAGAAACATATAACTATAAACGATGCACACACTCATGCAAAATAAATGAATGTGTAGCATCTGAGTCAAACAACACAGACGAAAGTCTACCAGATATCAAGCACATACCCTGGATAAGATCTGCAAATTGAGAGGATTCAACTTCCCTCATGGTAAACACTCTCCCTGTGGCCTGAGGTCTGGCCATCTGCTATCCTGCTGCTGGAACTCCTCTCCCAACTCCACCTCTCTGAACACTGGCTCCTCTACCATCAGCTACCGGCTGCTGCATAGCCCGTTGTCTACAATCACGAGCCAAGTGACCTGATTTACCACAGATATAACAAATAGGTCTCTCTCTGCAATCTCTCACATAATGCGGTCCCCCATATTTGAAACAAACTAGACCTCTCTGTTGTTGGCCTGCTCTACTAACTGGTGTTGAACAAACTGGTAATGGTGCAGATGTCTGTCTTATCAAGTCTAGTATATGGTCCCTGCCTCCTATGGGAACCATTGACTCCTCTCCTCTAGCTCTGATTAGCTGATTTACTAGGGCATCCACTCCTTTGCTAGCTCTTCTTAGTAGCCTGCCTCTGATCTATACCCTCTATGCACTGCATCTCTCAACCAACTCTGGAAGACTCTTAATATCAAGCGGCAGTATAGCTCTCTATTACTCATGCCGCAATCCCTCCTTAAATTGTCTACATTGCCAATCCTCATATGGGAACCTTTGATAAAACTATGAAAACTGAATCCGAGCCTCAAACCGTGATGCATAATCTCTGACAGACATGTTACACTGCCGAAGACTCATAAACTCTCTCTCCTTCCCGCGTCGAACCAAACGCGGAAAGTATTTCTCCAGGAAGCATTCCCGAAATAACTGCCAACTAATCAATCTGGCCTCTGCCTCCAATAATCTTCTCTTCCCTCTCCACCAGGCCTCTACTCCACCAGTTAACATGAAAGCTGCATAAGTCACTCTCTTATCCTCTTTGCAATGCATAGTATCAAAAATCTTATCTAGCTCCTGTACCCACCACTCCGCCGTCTCAAGATCGTTGTCACCTCTAAACTGTAGTGGCTTCCCTTTCAGAAAGGTAGCCATCCCCGCATCCTCAGCCTCTGTAGCTCTCCTCTGGTTCTGCCGCTCCTGCTGTTCCCTAGTCATCTACAAAATATGAGCATTCTGCTGAGTTTGTTGTAACATAGCAGTAGCAAGCTCATGAAAAATCTGGAGAGTCTCGGATGACTCCCCTCCACCACTTACTCATCCGGTGTGAGAAGTCTCTCCGTAGCCACCTCGAGCCATGATCCTATAAAAGAAATCATTAGGTCCCACTTATATGACATATAATAATACATAAAACTGGTATATAAATACTATATGCCATACAAATGTTAATTATCACGTCCGAACTCATTACCCAACTTCTAAGGATAGTCATCATCCGATGTGGATTCAACTAAAATGGCCAGTACACCCTAACCTCACAGTCTAAACAGAATCAAACTGCTATGATACCACCAAATGAGATGCCCCGATGTCCCATTAAAGAAAAACCTAATTAACTAACCTTAATCATGATATTAACGTTATACGAATATACAGAAAATCATAAATAAAAAAACTTTGAATATAAATAATAAATTATAGACATCAGACAACACATGCATATAAATACAAACATACTATGCTGATACACTGTAAAGGGTACCCCATCAGTAGGGTCCATTAATATGCATACTAATACAAACTGACCAAAGCAACAGAAGATAAAATGTCTCAAAATGATGCATACCCACAGACTCTAAACTCAACTACTACTAGGGTCCACTGCTTGTCCTCCATCATCTGGTTCAAAAGGGGTTCCGTCAATCTCCTCCATAACTGGCTTCTCCACAGTGTCTTCTCATAACGATAAAATAAAACATATACATAAAGAAATAGGGAGATAAGAAACATGCTATCATCATAAGTGGAAATTGTTACATAACATATACATAGTAATAGCACACAGACATGCATCGCAAAATAAACACATATAAATAACATTCATCCTCGAAATATATTATCATCCTCTACCCTTCGCGCTCATGCAAGTCAATCGTCCCTATTAATTATAGATATAAGTCAATCGTCCAACCAAAGTGTCCATATATATTTGCATTAGTTCACACCCCCATTTCCGTTAGGGTGTTCATTCAATGAATGAGACACACCCTCATTTCCATTAGGACGCTTATTCAAAGAATTACACTATTCCCCCATTCCCGTTAGGATACGGGATGGCTCTGCTAGAACTATAAGGGTATCATGGTAATTTTCCCCCATTCCTGTTAGGGAATTGACTCGTGACATCTGCTATCCGTAAGTGGATACTCTGACTTCGTGTGTTCCACTCTCACAGCTATGATCAAAAGCATGCATCTATATGGGCCTCGTCGACATATATCGAATCATACCCAAGTGCCTTAACCTTTCATCACCATCTCCTAAATATCTCAAATAATATCACACCATCAAAATATTAATTAATTAGGTTAGGCATGTCTAAATCATATATCATACACTCCCCAATATGCATCGCTCCAGAATCTAATATATCACGACCTAGGAAACAACTAAGCATGTTATAGCAGATAAAACATATTATCATCCAATACATGTTATCAACCATAATCATAATAAAATAATAATATAATAATAACATAATAATAAAATATTACCGATAATGAAAAACAGTAAAAACGCGGTGTTACAATACTACCCCTCTAAAAAGAATTTCGTCCGCGAAATTAACTCGTCTTAGGAAAACGAACAGGAAACCCGTCCTTTTATTTCGTGCTCCAGAAGCATATCATTCTCGTTTTTCGAAACATGGTGTGAATGACTTCATAGATTAGACTGTCGCTCTGACTTATACTGTATTTGCTAAACAACCCGATAAAACATATCAGGTAAATCCCTTTAAAACTCTCAAGATGCGAAGCACACTCGAATAATTCGAATGTCAATATAATTAAATACACGAATTTCTGATATATTAGGAAATTTGAATAATTCAAAATTTTGACTCCCATTTACGGTGGTGATTCTAACACACAGATGGTAAATAAGAACTCAATTTGAACAAAGAATTTTCAAGAAGAGAAAATAATCTCTAGACTTTACTATGTCAAGAAGAAATAAATTAGAATGCATAGAAGGACAGAGAATAATCTTTATACAAAAAGTCTCTTTAATAGGTTCTTGAATGTAAAAATGTGTTGTACAACCACATATTTACAAACGTGACCCTAATAAAGTTCCTTCCTCAGTAGAAACTTCCTTTAAAAGACAAAATTTGAAGGTGATGATTTTCTCAATTTCCAAGAGTCTAGATTTTAAATAAAAAAATATCTTGGTCTTTAAGAGAGCAAAAATAATTTTTTGTGAATTCCCTCACTCGAGGTAACTCTGATACATTTGGCATAAAATTTTTTTTTTTGACGTGAATTGTCAAAATTTCATCTGCCATAAAATTTATAACTTTTCACCCACAAGGGTAACAAAATATGATCCTCAAAAGATCATTCTATTTTCAATTGCACTCATTTGCGGAATTAGTAAATGTCAAGTTTACAAAACTCAACCAACTCAAACATGTTGACGACCACATAGGTAGTATGTAGATAAATACACAGTATTTTACACATCCATAGAAAATCAAGAATGATTCTTCACTGAATTAACAGTATAGTCAAAAGTCTACTTTCTATGACACACTTCACTTAAAGATATTTATTTGATTGTTATACTTCAGTCCTATTTGTTGTGAAGATTCTACCAGTTAACAACTACCCACGTATTCAAACTTTAAATATTGGTGGACAACCTCCTCTTGCACAGTGTTCTTTAATCGAATCCTTGTCCGGGGTCTCTCGGCTCACATGTTGTCTCCAGAATGTACATCTTTAGGCTTTCCGCACACTCTAGCGACATGTCCAGGCTGTACACACTTAAAACAAACGATGCCCTGAATCTTGCAGTTCTTTGTAGCATGACTCATGCCACACTTCATGCACTTCGGTAAAGACTTCCTAGACGATCCATAACCTTTACTGCTACCACTAATCCACTTCCCTTTTGGTGGTGTCAACATTGGCCTTGCATAAGGTTTCTCTTGGAAAGATCCAAAGCTTCTCTTTCCGCCTTTACTGACTTCTAGATCTCGAGGAACTCGACACTCTTCCATCAAGACCGGAAACTGCAGTAGTTTCAATGACCATATTGTCTTCCACATTTCAACCTTTATATTTTCCTCCAATTCCTTACATGTTCCCACTTCCTGGTAATTATTTAAATACAACTCCTTGAACTTAATCAGCTCTTCCAACTCAGTAGCATACTCACTGATAGTAATGTCCTCTTATACTCACTGATAGTAATGTCCTCTTGTCTGTGCTGCAAGAACTCAATCTCCTATACACGACTCACTTCAGTGGAAGCATACTTCTTCAAAAATTCGTTTCGAAACAAATTCCAGGTGATCACGTCTTGTCTTACCACTAACAGTTGGCAAGTTTCTCTCCACCAAAATCTAGCATCTCCTATCAACATAAATGTCACACAACCTACCTTCCAATGATCACGGTACTCCGTAGTTTTAAAATTCCTTTCTATTTATGTAATCCAAAACTCAGCTTTCTCCGGGTTAAGCTCGCCATCAAATTGAGGTGGATTACTACGACAGAACTTAACCAGGCTTCTCTTCTCCGCCATTTCCTCATTATGACATGCCACAATTGATGTTATCTCCCTCAAGACTTGTACATCTACAACCATATCTTTGGAATCCTTAATTGCAGAATCATATCTACTCGTTTCCGGACAAACCATGATTTTCTATAAAAGCACGGTAGCTAGAACTAGGAAGAAAACAATACATCAAAATCTGTTCAATATTATTCCTCCTTAGGAACAATAATGAAAAGATCAACAAACAATGGTGTATCCTTTCGGAACAACGTTATAAAGAACATAAACACAACCAAGGATAGACTAACGTCATTATCCTTCCAAACATTGGTTCTTTATTGAGCCAAAAACACAAAACAACACAAGACACAACCAGAGAAAATACAACAAAGACGACAACAGACCTAAACCCCTCGCCCAAAAGACTCGGCCATCTCTGATACCAATAATGTAACACCCTTCTCGGGCGCTACATCATAAGTGACATTTTAAGACCAAAAAGTAAGTTAATTAAAATTGGCTATAAAAGAATGGAATAGTTTTTTTCTTTTTCGACAATAAAATATTCCATTATCACAATTGGGATCATAAGTTCGAAAATCATTTACATAATACCCAACCCGACTCATAAACATAAATCATAGAATATACAGACTCAACATAAAGATGTGGAGACGCAGCTCCTATAATATAAGATATTTGGAGTCACAGCTCCATAGACAGTTACATTAACTCCCAAACATACCCAGATGGCCAAACTAAAATAGAAAAGACAATCCTTTCTCCTACATTGTGAGAAAGACAAACCTACTGATGAGATCTAGTGGAAACTCTATTTGAGTCCACTACCGACGTCATCACAAAAGACACTACTGGAGCTACTACAATAGTAACTCTCGAACTAAGCCCTTTCCTCTTCCAAGAGGAAAAACATGGTCTACAAACCATCGACAGTCTAGAAGACGTCCACTAGAAAACTCTAACATATCGTCCGCATGCTTGAACCTCGACCTCTACGACGCATCATCCAAGCGACATCTTGACGTCTCAATCTTCTCAAAAATAGTACAGAAGGCACATAGCCAGCCGCCATAGGCAACATAAAGATAAGGAGGTGAGATTTCCATTTATCTTACATATAAGGCAGACATGCAGTGGTACGACTCTCTGGTACATTCAATTAACAATTAGCAATCATATTTACACTCATAACAAAACAATAATGTTTCACAGAAACATGACCACATCACCGCATTTTCCTAGATATAAGACATCTAAGACTTGAGGAATGACCTTTGAATTCCTATACCATGGTTTTACGAACAGTCGGAGAGAGTGGTTCGGAGGATTGTTCCGGAGTCTACCAGCCTTGGGTAATAAAGAATGCGTTAATAGAAGAGGGCATGCACGTCATAGGCTTTTTCGGGAACATCCTACACTACCAGAAAACACGTAGCCTCTATTCAATTATGTCGGTGTATTGCTAGATCACCATGCCACAGAGGAGCAACCCACAGGGCCTATGTGAGTATTTCATAAACCCGACATCCCCAAGCATCAACCAGATCGACCCTACGGAATCCACACCTGCATTAAAGTGTTAGCTCAATCTCCTAGGCACAACAGCCTTACAGAACATAGTTTAACTATGTGTTTAGGCAAAATTTGCCGGAAATGCGTTCTTCTTGTTTATCCATCGGATGACATCTTGATTCCATCGGAATTCTTTCCACATGCTTTCTCAGATGCTATATGTTCTTAACATCAAGCGAAAGTTCTCAAGTAACTTTTTATCTTTGTCTAAAGATATCTTAAGACACTTTGTTTAAAAGTGCTAACGCATTATGAGATTGGAATACAAGTCCAATTATTTATTTCTCTATACTTTTCTAATTGAGCCTTTTTCTTTGGCTTCCAAGAAAACAAATCCTTCTGAGTCCATTACATTTTATGGAATATGGATAATGAATTATCCATACTTTATGACATAAGGTCGTGTTCCACCCCACGTCATAAATTATTATGTTCGTATTTTCACTAAGTCATTCTTGACTTAGGTTTTTCTATTATTATGCGTATTTTCACTAAATCTCATCTTTGAAGACGAAAATCCTTTTGTCTTAAAACCAAAATCTTTAAATAAAATCAAATCAATTTTCAAGAATACTTTCCATCAAATATACATAGGTAGCGGTTTCTCAAAATATTTTATCGAAAATCCTTAAAAACGTTTAGTGATGGTTTCGCCGCTTTTTACTGAACTTAGGCCCAAAAGCCATATTTTGGAAAACATGGTTCTTCACCTCAAATGTATTACTCCCATAGGTTATATTACTCATATGAAAATGTTGAAACACTGATTTTACATCTTACTCTCCATTTATACGAAATTCTTAAAAATTTGACCGATCGTCGTTAATTTTGTAAATCGTGTAAATCCTTTTTCAACGATTTTACACTCTAATAGTCCAAAAATCATTTTGGAGTTTTAGAACAGTTTGACAAGTATGAAAAACAGTCTCTCACTGTCCAGTTAAATATATTTTCAAAAATTTCAATTTAACCCCTAAACTTTCAGCAATTGCAAAAAGATCCTTATTCACTTAAATCCTTATAACTTGTTATTTATAACTTCAAATCACACCAAACTAAATTCTCTAGAAATATTTTTCATTTACCCTCATATTTCCAAAAATTACAATTCTGCCCCAAATATTTTGCAGTATTTGCAAAACGGTCGTTTTTTACAAAAAAATCTTATAACTTTTTATGTATTAATCCAATTAACACCAAACCAATTTCTATGGTTGTCACATCAAGGACTACAATATTAACACACAAGAATCTGGATTTCAGTACATTCACTGAAATTATTAGAAATTGCATTTTAGTCCCTAAGGACTCATAGAATCATATCTTTCAATATACACATCCAAATCAATCTAAACCAATTTTTATATTCTTATATATTCATTCAATCCTTATAAAAATTATTCAAACATATTAACTCAACTTGAAACCCCATTAATCAGTTATGGCCGAATGGCCTTAAATAAATATATTAGGCATTTTTCTTTCTACGTCAAGCAAACAACAATCTTGATTCCAACTTAAGGTCATTCGAATCAAAACAACCATATGACATATCATACCACAACCAAGCATCAAATCAAATCCTCCAAGAGGATCACACACATATAAATCAATAATACATAATCCTAACACTTAGGATTTACAAGACAACATATAGATACTTTAAACCACATACATATCTACATTAAGGTAGGATAGTAGTAATTTCCCCCCTTACCTCTTGTAGACACTTGGAAAGTCAAGTAATCGAAGGATGTTGTTCACCTAAAGCCTCAAGGTTTGAACCAACAAACCTAGCCATGAACAACCAACAAGAAAACAAGTTAGAGATTGAAGAAAATCATCCTAGCACACTTGAACATAGTTTCGGCCAAGATAGAATGAACTGGCTAGAGATCTCTAAATTTTTCAAGCTCTTGGATAGTGAAAATAGAAGTCATATGAAGATCATAGAAATTGATCTCACTTTAAAATGATTTTTCTATGATTTTCTAGGAATTTTCAAAGTTCTAGATCTAGAACTTTAAATGATGATCATGACATGAAAATCTTGAAATGAATGAAAAAAAAACATGATTGATCATGTAGAAGAGAGGTTGCCTCTTGATGAGGAATAATGATCAAACAAGCTTAGTTGAAAATTTGACAGCTTTGAGGGTGTGGTGATGTTATGAGCATATCTCACGATTTACTCATCTAAAAATTACAAACTTTGGCTTGTTAGAAAGGTAATAAGGATAGGCACAATTTTTATGTTTAAGGTTTGGTTTGATTCGGATCATAACTGGGGCTTAAAGAGCCTCATTTTCACTGTTCACTTGGGATGCTGAGGATTTTGAGCTGTTTTGGTAATTTGGACATATATCCCAATATACTTATCCGTTTTCGGTGATCGTTAGCTCGTTGGAAAGAAGAGATTAAGAGGAACAACTTTAATGTAGAAAGTTGTACGAGTTTCAGAACATAAAAGGGTCATAATTTTGGTACATTTTCGGATGAGTATGAGCATCAATGAAGTCTTTATGTGTTATTAGAGAAAATGATGAACAACCTTCATGAAGAAGATGAAGCACTTGTGAAGGAGCATAAATGAAATGGAAATAGCCTTTTATAGAGGGGAGGCCATGGCTTCAAGGGACCAAATGGTAAAAAATGTTGTCATGGCAAACTTGGAGTCACAAGGAAAGATTAAGGGTATTTTGGACTTTTCACATGTAAGTAATCTTTATGCTATGAAATGAATATGTGGTGGAGATACTTTTAGTGTGGTGTGGCTGAGTTTGGACCATAGGAAGGAAGAAGATATTTTTAGTTACAAATCATGGTTGGCTAACCTTGGTTGGAGTTAACTAGACATAGGTTAGGTTCGGGGTATTTTAGTCTTTTCACATTTACTTGTCATAAATGCACATTACTGGCTATGGTGAGTCATTATGGTGACTCATTGCTCATGAGTCATCATGGACGACTCGTCATTTTGTTCTCCCGGTATATCTCTGCACATTTGTGTCTGGTTCCGTTGTTTACCCGATTAGGGTTTTTGAGAAAAAGGTGATGAAATGAAATCAAAATAAAATGAGTTTGGTTTAGTGGAGGGGCTGCTCGAAATTAAGTAGATTTAGAGGGTATTTGGGTCAAAATTCACTTAGGGACACTCTTGAAATTTTACTTAAATATCAAGGGCATTTTGGTCTTTTTACATATAACCATCATTACTTGTATTTAATGCAAGATGACTAACTCCTATGACTCACCCGCACGAGTCATCATAGATGACTCATTCTGCTCATCCACCGGCATCGGGGTTTTGTCTCTGCACCTCCGTTCTCGATTACGTCGATCCCCGATCGTCGAGTACTTACCTGATTACGTATAATAACCTATTTATTTTGAAAATTTTCAAAATAAATCGTTGGAAAAAAAATAAGAATCATAACTGTTTCGTTCTTGGGTCAAAATTAGGTTTTCTGATCAGTAAAATCTTACTGTCAATTAAAACGCAGACCGGGTTTTGTCTGAATTTTAAACCTAAATTTTTACCGTAAACTTCTACCATAAGGTAGAGTATAAATATGATTTTGTTTTATCCAAAATATTTTCTAAATCTCAGATAAAAATATAAAGGATTAAAAATTCTACCAATAATGAAAAACAGTAAAAATGGGGTTTTACAGCTGGAGCATTACTCACAATAAAAGGCATAACTAAATACTCGTAGTGTCCGTACCACGTTCTGAAAGTTGTCTTGGGTATATCCTCCTTCTTCACTCTAATCTGATGATACCCGAACCTCATATCAATCTTGGAAGATACGGAAGCTCCCTTTAATTGATCCATCAGATCATCTATCCTAGGCAACGAATACTTATTCTTGATCGTAACCTTGTTTAATTTTCTATAATCCGTACATAAACTAGCACTTCCATCCTTCTTCTTTACAAACAACATCGGAACTCCCCACGGTGAAACACTAGGTCTGATAAACTCTTTCTTCAACATATCATCCACTTGTTTCTTTAACTCAACTAACTCTACGGGTGACATCCGATAGGGTGCTATAGATACAGGACCTGTCCCTGGAATGAGATCTATGGTGAAATCCACATCCATATCTGGTGGCAAATCCGGAACATCGGGAGGGAAAACCTCAGGAATTTCTCTCACGATATGCATAGAATCTATACTCGGAGTCTCCTTAGCTTCCACTGAACAAAGCATCACGTATAGCTGAAAATCATCACTCCTCATAGGTGCTCCTTCATGGCATATACTATGCTAGAAGGCTCAAGAAATGTCAATGTATTGCGAGAAAAATCTAACACTACATGGTTGGCCGAAAGTCAATCCATGCCAAGGATAACATCTATCTGCTTCATAGGCAAACGGACAAGATCCACAAGGAATGTCCTATTCTCAACAACTATAGGACACTATAAACAAACATACATGGCAGTCAAGGAATCATTGGTCGGGGTAGATATTGTAAGGGTATAAGGTAATTGGGAAACAAGTAACTATAAATGATCCACTCACTCATGCAAAATAAATGAATGTGTAGCATCTGAGTCAAACAACACAAACGAGAGTCTACCAGATATCAAGCACATACCCTGGATAAGATCTGTAGATTGAGAGGATTCAACTTCCCTGACGGTAAACACTCTCCCCGTGGCCTGAGGTCTGGCCATCTACTATCCTGCTACTGGAACTCCTCCCAGTGCCACCTCTCTGAATACTGGCTCCTCTACCATCAGCTACCGGCTGCTACATATATAGGCCGATGTCTACAATCACTAGCCAAGTGACCTGGTTTACCACATATATAACAATCAGGTCTCTCTCTGCAATCACTCACATAATGTGGTCCTCCGCATCTGAAACAAACTAGACCTCTCTATGGCTGGCTCGCTCCACTAACTGGTGCTGAAGAAAATGGTAATGGTGCAGATGTCTGAACAGTATGCACAAGTCTACTATATGGACCCTACCTTCCATGGGAACCACTACCTCCTCTCCTCTGTCTCTGAGTATGTGATCCACTAGGGCCTCCACTCCTTTGCTGCCTCTGCTTAGTGGCTTGCCTCTGATCTATACCCTCTATGGCACTACATCTCTCAACCAACTCTAGAAAACTCTGAATACCAAGCGGCATTATAGTTCTCTGTAACTCATGCCATGATCCCTCCTCAAACCATCCTGACTGCCAATACTCATCTGGGAACCTCTGATAAAAGTCTGAAAAATGAATCAGAGCCTGAAACCGTGCTGCATAATCTCCGACAAATATGTTACCCTTCCGAAGACTCATATACTCTTTCTCCTTCTCGCGTCGAACCAAACACAAAGTTTTTCTCCAGGTAGCACTCTCGGAATAACTGCCAACTAATCAATCTGCCCTCTACCTCCAATAATCTCCTCTTCCCTCTCCACCAGGCCCCTGCTCCACCAGTCAACATGAAAGCTGAATAACTCTAGCTCCTGTATCCATCACTCCACCCTCTTAGGATCGTAGTCACCTTGAAACTATAGTGGCTTCCCTTTCAGAAAGGTAGCCATCCCCGCATCCTCAGCCTCTGCAGCTCTCCTCCGGTTCTGCTGCTCTTGCTGTTCCCTAGTCATTCGCAGCATCTGAGCATTCTGCTGAGTCTGTTGTAACATAGTAGTAGCAAGGTAACGGATAATCCGAAGAGTCTCGGATGACTCCCCTCCACCACCTACTCCTCCTCCAGTGTGAAAAGTCTCTCCGTTGCCACCTCGAGCCATGATCCTATAAAAGAAATCATTAGCTCCCACTTATATGACATATAATAATACATAAAACTGGTATATAAATACTATATGACATACAAATGTTAATTATCACGTTCGAACACACTACCCAACTTCTAAGCATAGTGGTCATCTGATGTGGATTCAACTAAAATGGCCAGTACACCCTAACCTCACAGTCTGAACAAATTCAAACTGCTCTGATACCACCAAATAAGATGCCCCGATGTCTTATTAAAGAAAAACCTAATTAACTAACCTTAATCGTGATATTAACATTATACGAATAAATAGAAAATCATAAATAAATAAAATTTAAATATAAATAACAAAATATAGACATCACACCACACATGCAAATAAATACAAACATACTATGCTGATACACTATAAACGGTACCCCATTAGTAGGGTCCCATAATATGCATACTAAACGTCTCAAAACGACGCACTGGCCACATACTCTAAACTGAACTAATAGGGTTCACTGCTTGTCCTCCAGCATCTGGTTCAAAAGGGGTTCCGTCTAGCTCCTCCATAGTTGGCTCCTTCGTAAGGTCTTCTCATAACAATAAAATAAAACATATACAAAAAGAAATAGGGAGATAAGAAACATGTTATCAACATAAGTGGAAAATGTTACATAACATATACACAGTAATAGCACACAGACATGCATCACAAAATAAACACATAAATAACATTCATCCTCGAAATATATTATCGTCCTCTACCCTTCGTGCTCATGCAACTGATCCTGTATGCTGATAGAGCCAACACCTAATACTCTCACACATTCCTCAATTAATTATAGAAATAAGTCAATCGTCCAACCAAAGTGTCCATATATATTTGCATTAGTGCACACCCCCATTCCCGTTAGGGTGTTCATTCAATGAATGAGACTCACCCCCATTCCCGTTAGGGCTCTTATTCAAAGAATGACATTATTCCCCCATTCCCGTTAGGGAATAGCTACACAATACAAAAGTATCACCATTCCAGTTAGGATACGGGATGGATCAGTTAGAACTATATGGGTATCGTGGTAGTTTCCCCCAATTCCTGTTAGGGAACTTACCCCCGACATCTGGTATCTGTAAGCGGATACTCTGACTTCGTGTGTTCCTCTCACACAGTTATGATCAAAAGCATGCATCTGTATGGGTCTCACCGACGTATATCGAATCATACCCTAGTGCCTTAACCTCTCATCACTATCTCCTAAATATCTCAAATAATATCACATCATCAAAATATTAATTAATTAGGTTAGGGACATCTAAATCATATATGATACACTCCCAACATGCGTCGCTCCAGAATCTAATATATCACGGCCAAGGAAACAACTAAGCATGTTATAGTAGATAAAACATATTATCATCCAATACATGTTATCAACCGTAATCAAAATAAAATAATAATAAAATATACAAATAAACATAATTAGTCACAAATAACATGTTAATACAAACAACACATAACAAGCGGCACAAATATGATAAAATCAGACAACCTCAAGTATCCTAAAATTAACCTAACGATGATAAACCTATAATTTCCATATCATCATTGGTACCACTAAGTAGTCACCAAAGTGATATCCATATTGTTAATTATTCATCCACTAGTAGGGTTTAGGTCACCCTACGCCATTAATGTAAAATATACAACTTATCCATTTCCGAAGATAGGAGGCTTCTTTCTCCCACCTAAGGTGTCGTAGGCTAGCTTAGGAGCAATGAATGAGCCCTCTCTAAAACTCCTCAAATCTGCCACGTGAGGTTCTCCTACCTCCGGGGATCCAAAAATTCACTCGATCACATCATTGTGAAGCACACGTTACGTGTAACTCAAATATGAAGACATAATTGAAAATCGATAAATGGATTGAAAGATAACCTCAATACCATCGCCAACAGTATTTCAGCGTAAAAAGGACATAGGCTTACCTTAGCTTAATCAAGAAAAGAAAGGTAGGATGATGAATTAGACATCGCGAGGATCACAACGGTATAACCGGTTTCTCAATAGGACGAACAGATTGATAAAAAATTCCTCCGGAATTTTCACTCTCTCTCTATACTTTCTTATTTCTCCACTCTTCTGCCAGCTTCCACAAAAATGTCCCATTTTAATTTTTTTTGCACGCTGGGCGCTCAGCGCTGGTGGACTGCACCGCCTTCCTCCACCAGTGGCTGAGTGACACGTGTCACTGTTCCATTGCTCATGGCCCTATACTGATCAACACTACTAGTTCATATGTTTTATCGCGTTCTAAGCTCGTTTGAAGTCCGATTGACCTGTAATTTAAAACATATATTCTTATATACCTAAGGAATAAGTCCAAGTTCTCACACATGCCTAATCTATTCCTCAAAAATATATTTCCTATTGTTCACTCTTAAGCATTCTAAACGGTATAATGAAAACCCTAGAATACATTCTCATTTGATTCAACACTGATTAATCTCGTACTTTCCATGCAAGGTTCCCAATGCCTATACATGCATATTAGACATTATATCAATGTCCTAAACATATCCATCAATCATATAGACAATGCGGTAAAACACTGATGTTACATTACTACCCCCCTTAAAAGAAATTCCGTCACCGGAATTTACATACCTCAGAAAAGATGTGGATACTGCTGCTGCATATCTGCCTCACGCTCCCAAGTAGCATCCCCTGTAGTCTTATCCCAAATAGCCTAGACCAAAGGAATCTGTCTACCGCGAAGCTCCTTAATCATTCTATCTGCGATCTTAACTGGTAAAGCCTAATACTCTAGATTCTCTCGGAGTTGTATGGTCTCATTCTCAACTTTATCCCCAAAGCACAATGCAATAGCCTCCAAAAGCTAGATGTGAATCTAGGGTCTCGATTAGAGACAATGCTCGACGGCCCACCGTCTAACCTAACAACTTCCTCGATATAAATCTGGGTCAACTTCTCTAAACTATAACTCTCACCAATAGGTAAGAAGTGAGCACTTTTCGTCAACCTATCGATGATAACCCAAATCGCATCATGCCTCTTCAGAGTCCGTGGCAATCCAACCACAAAATCCATAGCTATGCTATCCCACTTCCACTCTGGGATATCTAAGGATTGTAGCAAACCAACATGCTTCTGATGCTCAATCTTAGCCTTCTGACAAACTAGACAAGATAAAACATATTCTGCCACTTCCTTCTTCATCCTCGGCCACCAAAACATCTTCTTTAATTCCTGATACACATTGTTCCGGGGTCAAAACTCAAATTACTCTTATGCGCCTCTTCCAAAATCATCTTCCTATTCTCTAAGTCCTCTGGCACACATATCCTGTCTCTAAACCTCAACACGCCATCTGGCACTCTACTAAACTCTGAAATCTTACCCTCATCTATGTATCTACTCACCTCTTACAGATATTGATCCTGAAACTGTTTATCCTTAATATCTCTCAAAAATTCACTATTAATAGTGATCATACCAAAGCATATTCAGCCCTCAACCGATGCCATACCTAAGTTCAAATCTCTATACTGCTCAATCAATTCCATCTCTTTTACCATCATCGCGGACACATGTAAAGATTTCCTACTTAAAGCATATGCTAAAATATTCGCATTCCCAGGATAGTATTGAAGATCACGCTTATAATCCTTGAAAAATTCCATCCTTCTACGCTGTCTCATATTCAGCTCTTTCTGATCAAATAGATACTTCAAGCTCTTATGATCGTTGTACACATTGAACTTGGTTCCATACAAATAGTGTTGCCATATCTTGAGTGTGAATACAATAGCTACCAACTCCAGATCATTGGTCAGATAGTTCTTCTCATGAATTCTCAACTATCGGAAAGTGTAACTACAGCTCTTCCCTCTTGCATCAACACACAGCCCAACCCTGGATACGACGCATCACATTACACGTCAAACTATCCTAAAAGATCTGGTAAAGTCAGCACTAGTGCTGTGGTCAACTTTTCTTTCAACTTCTGAAAACTTTCCTCACATTTCTCTATCTAAACAAATGTTGTACCTTTTCTTGTAAACTGTGTTATAGGCAACACAATCTTCGAGAAACCCTTGATGAACCTCCGATAATATCCAGCCATTCCCAAGAAACTCCTCACTTCACTAACTGACTTAGGTCGTTCCCACCTAAGCACTACTTCCACTTTAGCAGGATCTACTGATATTCCTTCCATGTTAATCACATGACCTAAGAACGGAACCTCCTCCAACCAAAACTCGCACTTAGAAAGCTTGGAATACAACTGCTATACTTCAACACCTGCAACACTATTCTCAGATAGTCCTCATGCTCTTCCCATGTACGGAAATAAATAAGGATATCATCTATAAACACCACCACAAACTTATTGAGGAACGGTCTAAAGATCTTGTTCATATAATCCATAAACACTGTCGGAGCATTAGTCACACCAAAAGGCATAACTAAATACTGGTAATGTCCGTACCTCGTTCTGAAAGCTGTCTTGGGTATATCCTCCTTCTTCACTCTAATATGATGATACCCGGACCTCATATCAATCTTGGAAAATATCAAAGCTCCCTTCATTGATCTATCAGATCATCTATCTTAGCAACGAATACTTATTCTTGATCGTTACCTTGTTTAATTTTCTATAATCCATACATAACCTAGCACTTCTATCCTTCTTCTTTACAAACAACATCAAAGCTCCCCAAGGTGAAACACTAGGCCTGATAAAATCTTTCTTCAACATATCATCCAATTGTTTCTTTAACTCAGCTAACTCTACGGGTGACATCCGATAGGGTGCTATTGATATAAGTCCTGTCCCTGGTATGAGATCTATGGTGAACTCCACTTCCCTATCTGGTGGCAAATTCGGAACATCAGGAGGGAAAACCTCAGGAAATTCTCTCACGATAGGCATAGGATCTATACTCGGAGTCTCCTTAGCTTCCATTGAACAAACCATCACGTAAAGACGAGAATCATCACTCCTCGTAGGCGCTCATTCATTGGCAGATACTATGCTAGAAGGCTCAAGAAATGTCAATGTCTTGCTAGAAAAATATAACACTACATGGTTGGCCGAAAGCCAATCCATGCCAAGGATAACATATATCTGCTTCATAGGCAAACAGACAAGATCCACAAGGAATGTCCTATTCTCAACAACTATAGGACACTGTAAACAAACAGACATAGCAGTCAAGGAATCATTGCTCGGAGTAGATACTGTAAGGGTATAAGGTAATTGAGAAACATATAACTATAAACGATGCACACACTCATGCAAAATAAATGAATGTGTAGCATCTGAGTCAAACAACACAGACGAAAGTCTACCAGATATCAAGCACATACCCTGGATAAGATCTACAAATTGAGAGGATTCAACTTCCCTCATGGTAAACACTCTCCCTGTGGCCTGAGGTCTGGCCATCTGCTATCCTGCTGCTGGAACTCCTCTCCCAACTCCACCTCTCTGAACACTGGCTCCTCTACCATCAGCTACCGGTTGTTGCATAGCCCGTTGTCTACAATCACGAGCCAAGTGACCTGATTTACCACAGATATAACAAATAGGTCTCTCTCTGCAATCTCTCACATAATGCGGTCCCCCATATTTGAAACAAACTAGACCTCTCTGTTGTTGGCCTGCTCTACTAACTGGTGTTGAACAAACTGGTAATGGTGCAGATGTCTGTCTTATCAAGTCTAGTATATGGTCCCTGCCTCCTATGGGAACCATTGACTCCTCTCCTCTAGCTCTGATTAGCTGATTTACTAGGGCCTCCACTCCTTTGCTAGCTCTTCTTAGTAGCCTGCCTCTGATCTATACCCTCTATGGCACTGCATCTCTCAACCAACTCTGGAAGACTCTTAATATCAAGCGGCAGTATAGCTCTCTATTACTCATGCCGCAATCCCTCCTTAAACTGTCTACATTGCCAATCCTCATCTGGGAACCTTTGATAAAACTATGAAAACTGAATCCGAGCCTCAAACCGTGATGCATAATCTCTGACAGACATGTTACACTGCCGAAGACTCATAAACTCTCTCTCCTTCCCGCGTCGAACCAAACGCGGAAAGTATTTCTCCAGGAAGCATTCCCGAAATAACTGCCAACTAATCAATCTGGCCTCTGCCTCCAATAATCTTCTCTTCCCTCTCCACCAGGCCTCTACTCCACCAGTTAACATGAAAGCTGCATAAGTCACTCTCTTATCCTCTTTGCAATGCATAGTATCAAAAATCTTATCTAGCTCCTGTACCCACCACTCCGCCATCTCAAGATCGTTGTCGCCTCGAAACTGTAGTGGCTTTCCTTTCAGAAAGGTAGCCATCCCCGCATCCTCAGCCTCTGTAGCTCTCCTCTGGTTCTGCCGCTCCTGCTGTTCCCTAGTCATCTACAGAATATGAGCATTCTGCTGAGTTTGTTGTAACATAGCAGTAGCAAGCTCACGAAAAATCTGGAGAATCTCGGATGACTCCCCTCCACCACTTACTCATCCGGTGTGAGAAGTCTCTCCGTAGCCACCTCGAGCCATGATCCTATAAAAGAAATCATTAGGTCCCACTTATATGACATATAATAATACATAAAACTGGTATATAAATACTATATGCCATACAAATGTTAATTATCACGTCCGAACTCACTACCCAACTTCTAAGGATAGTCGTCATCCGATGTGGATTCAAGTAAAATGGCCAGTACACCCTAACCTCACAGTCTAAACAGAATCAAACTGCTATGATACCACCAAATGAGACGCCCCGATGTCCCATTAAAGAAAAACCTAATTAACTAACCTTAATCATGATATTAACGTTATACGAATATACAGAAAATCATAAATAAAAAAACTTTAAATATAAATAATAAATTATAGACACCAGACAACACATGCATATAAATACAAACATATTATGCTGATACACTGTAAAGGGTACCCCATCAGTAGGGTCCATTAATATGCATACTAATACAAACTGACCAAAGCAATAGAAGATAAAATGTCTCAAAATGATGCATACCCACAGACTCTAAACTCAACTACTACTAGGGTCCACTGCTCGTCCTCCATCATCTGGTTCAAAAGGGGTTCCGTCAATCTCCTCCATAACTGGCTTCTCCACAGTGTCTTCTCATAACGATAAAATAAAACATATACATAAAGAAATAGGGAGATAAGAAACATGCTATCATCATAAGTGGAAATTGTTACATAACATATACATAGTAATAGCACACAGACATGCATCGCAAAATAAACACATATAAATAACATTCATCCTCGAAATATATTATCATCCTCTACCCTTCGTGCTCATGCAACCGATCCTGTATGCTGACAGAGCCAACACCTAATACTGTGACACATTCCTCAATTAATTATAGATATAAGTCAATCGTCCAACCAAAGTGTCCATATATATTTGCATTAGTTCACACCCCCATTTCCGTTAGGGTGTTCATTCAATGAATGAGACACACCCTCATTCCCGTTAGGACGCTTATTCAAAGAATTACACTATTCCCCCATTCCCGTTAGGATACGGGATGGCTCAGCTAGAACTATAAGGGTATCATGGTAATTTTCCCCCATTCCTGTTAGGGAACTGACTCGTGACATCTGCTATCCGTAAGTGGATACTCTGACTTCGTGTGTTCCACTCTCACAGCTATGATCAAAAGCATGCATCTATATGGGCCTCGCCGACATATATCGAATCATACCCTAGTGCCTTAACCTTTCATCACCATCTCCTAAATATCTCAAATAATATCACATCATCAAAATATTAATTAATTAGGTTAGGCATGTCTAAATCATATATCATACACTCCCCAATATGCATCGCTCCAGAATCTAATATATCACGACCTAGGAAACAACTAAGCATGTTATAGCAGATAAAACATATTATCATCCAATACATGTTATCAACCATAATCATAATAAAATAATAATATAATAATAACATAATAATAAAATATTCAAATAAACATAATTAGTCACAAATAGCATGTTAATCCAAACAACACACAACAAGCGGCTCAAATATGTTAATATCAGACAACCTCAAGTATCCTAAATTTAACTTAACGGCGATAAACCTACAATTTCCATATCATCATTGGTACCACTAAGTAGTCACCAAAGTGATATTGATATTGTCAATTATTTGACCACTAGTAGGGTTTAGGTCGCCCTACACATTAATTAAAATATTCTACTTAGCCATTTCCGATGACAGGAGGCTTCTTTCTCCCACCTGAGGTGTCGTAGGCTAGCTTAGGAGCAACGAACGAGCCCTCTCTAAAACTCCTCAAATCTGCCACGTGTGGTTCTCCTACCTCCGAAGCTCCAAAAATTCACCCGAACACATCATTGTGAAGCACACGTTACGTGTAACCCAAATTTGAAGACATAATTGAAAACCGCTAAACGGATTGAAAGATAACCTCAATACCGTCGTCAACGGCATTTCGGCATAAAAGGACCTAGGCTTACCTTAGCCTAACGAAGAAAAGAAAGGTAGGATGATGATGTAGACATCGCGAGGATCACGACGGTATAATCGGTTTCTCGATAGGATGAATGGATTGATCAAAAACTCCTCCAAAATTTTCTCTCTCTCTCACTTCTCTATTCTCTCTTCTCTCTATCTATACTTTCTTATTTATCCACTCTTCTTCCAACTTCCACGAAAATGTTCCATTTTAAAAAAAATTTTTCACACAGTGGGCGCTCAGCGCCCATGAGCTAGCACTCAGCGCTGGTGGGCTGCACCGTCTTCCTCCACCATTCTAAACGGTATAACGAAAACCCTAGAACATGTTCTCATTCGATGCAAAGTCGTTTAATCTCATACTTTCCATGCAAGGTTCCCAATGCCTACACATGGATATTAGACATTAAATCAAGGTCTTAAACATAGCCGTCAAGAATATAAACAATGCCGTAAAACACGGATGTTACAAGATCATCATGAAGCGTAACCAGAACCCAATTTGAAAATATCCTATGTCTAGTTTAAAGAATTTATACCCAACATAATCAACCTAGTTAGAATAGGTTATCGGGCTAGAATGGTCATGGGCACTCGTAGTTTCAACTATAAATTTGACAAGGCTAAATGACAACAACAAAGTCATACCATTGTCAATGAAGAGTGACACTAGAATTGTTTGATACTTAAAGTGGCACCAAGTACAAGGAAAACTTGATTGGATGGAGCACTAGAATCACATGAATATTATTGAAGTGCTTGTATGATGTGTGAAAGTACATCCATATTCTAAGGTACCATGCTTGCTATGTATGTGTTTATTTTAGAATTGAATAGGATTGATAAACTAGGGATTGCATGAAGGGATAGGGATTGCTATGATTGTGAATGATAGGGATTGCTATGAAGTGCTTGAATGATAGATATTTTAGACCAAAATAGGGATTGCATAAACTATATTATGATGATTGTGAATGATAAAAAATTTATGTTTTATGCTCTATAAGAAGTAATTCAAACTCATGTCTATATTGTCGTGGATAAATGAAGGGTAGCCACCGTAAATAAAATTTCTAAATACACCGATAAAAATGACACACATGATTTCAGGAGCAACTAATTTATTGTTTGAACATTGTTCTATGTTTTAAAGTTTTGGTCTTTGTTAAGAACAACTACGATCTTGTTTCTTATTTTAGGCTATATTATGTCTGAAAATACAAACATATTAATTTTAGCCCCGTGAATACTAAAATAAGGTACACTACATAGATGATTTCTTCATTTTTTCTATAAAGAAGACAATTGAGAAAATCATAATATAAAACAATATGTGTGTATATATATATATATATATATATAATTTATTTTGTTCATAAACTTTTTATTTGAACAAAAAACTAAATTTCGGTTATTATTCCTTAATCAAATCATTCAGGAAAGTGTTTGAGATTGTTTTATTAAAATAACAATAATAAGAATTGGTCATGGATTGTAGAGTGTGGGTTATCCAACACCCTCGGAAAATTTTGGTGGATCATGTTTTGTTTGAATTATGGTGAAAAGATTTTGGAAGTCTTCCCTTTTGGGTAGATTCATTTATTTGAACGATTATTATGCCTAAATTACTCTTTGATTCTATTATATTTCAAATCCGTATTTCCCACAAAAAATGAACTGTATTTAGTTCTTATTACAAATAATATAATATCATAAACATACAGATTCTTAAACTCCAGCTTAATGGTGGATGGTCGAAAGACGGCTACACGCATTCCGAATTTGGTTATTTCTTTCTAGAATTTTGGTTTCTTTCTTCTTGAACTCTGATGACCTGGTTAATAGAATGTATTCTGTCAAGCTATCATGGCAAGGTTCACCCATGTCATGAACAAGATTGAGGCAGCAACTTGCGCTAACTGTCTCATTGCCAAAAAATGTCCCAAAGAAGATCTGCTTACCACAAATGGGATGTAACTTAGCTGCACAATCAGTCAAATATTTTCCATATGAAGATAATGGCCTTGGAGCATAATTACTTTCAATAGCAGCTCCCTCGGATGGTACAAGAACATTAGATGAAACTCCTGCTTTGATCAACAAAGAAGTACTTGCCATAAAGAGAAATAATAAACAAAAGTTGTTGAATGCTGCCATGTCTTTTGGGGATTTAATATTATTGTTGGGTATTGGAAAACTTTGTTGATAACAACAGGTGATTAGTAAGACCATATTTATAGTCAGCTCAACATTTCCGTTAGCAAATTTTTTTAACTCTAATGAAACAAACCAAAATCTTCAATTACTCTTTATAAGTTAGTAAACACTAATATTTTGTGTGTTCAAATCGTAACTTGTTTATGTGTTACACTTTTACTATTTAATGTTTGTATAGAATGTTAAGCTTTTACATTTTAAAGTTATATATACAAGCGGTAAAAATGACTGTCACAATAATTTTAAAAATGTCACTTTACAATAATGACATTAAAATAGTGGAACTACCAGTAAATGAGGTTCAGATCATTTTTTTTTATGAGCAAAGATTGTATTGATTGAGTACAAGGGCTACTCTAACCCAAATACAAACAGATAATTACACATAACCTTTGAAAGGTCGAAAGGTATATTTTCAACCTAAAGCATACCTAGCTACAAGGGGGTTCAGATCATTATGTTGTGTTGGTTGGAGATAAAGATTCACGTTTGCTAATACGCACAAACAATTTATTATATCACTTTGATTTTAATTTTTATTATTATTTTTCTAGAGCCATATAACTTATATTTTGATAAAGCTTCTATATATTTTTATACATTTATATATGTATATGCGAATGACCGAAAAAAAACATTCCTAGTTCATTTGAGGATGATTTATATTTGATTTTAAATTGGGTTAAATATGTTTTTGGTCCCTATAAAATGAGCAAATTTTGGTTTTGGTCATTGTATAATATATTCTTTGATGTTTATCCGTCCAAAATCTGAAATAACTATTTTTGGTCCTTACTGTTGAAGTTGACACAGGCAAACACAAGGAAGGGGGGTTGAATTTTGTTTGTTAATAATTTTTGAAAACAACCTTTAAAAAAAAATTTGTACACAAGAAAATTAGAAACAAAAGCAAGCACAAAGAAATAGATTCTTTTTAAAAGACTTTAACAAAAGCAATATCAAAACCCCTCGGTTAGTACGAAACAAATAAAGCTGTAAGAGTTAGGAGATAGAAGAATCACACAAGATGTTTTATCCTAGTTCACTCTCTTCCAACCAAGAGCTACGTCCAGTCCCTTCTACTTTAAGGATTTTCTCCACTTTTTTCAAATAGATTACAACCAAGTATTCAACACCTCTCCAGGCTACAAGTATTTCTTTCTTACCAAGCCTCTTCAGGCTCTAACTCTAACAAAGAGATTTAGTGTTTGATCTTCTTAACTCACTATGTGTGAGGATATGACAGTTTAAGATCAGATGAATATTTTCACAATATTCAAACTAAGAAATACTGACTCTTGCTCTTTAAAGAAATATGGCTATGAGTGATTGTATTTTGACAAAAGTTGAGCTCGTAAGGTTGTGCAGTCAAGAGTGCTTCTTCAGTATCCCAGGTCTTCTATTTATAGTGACATTCTTCTTCACTTGTATTTATTCAAATGTTACTTTGAATAATCCCGTTTAGAGATAGCATTTAATGCATGATATCCGTTGTGACTGATAGCTTGATTGAGGTAAGCTTAATAGTGCTCTTGGTTATCGAGGTAGCATGAAATAGGAGGCTTACTGCTCTGAGTTTTACAGCTTGAGAACTTGTTGTTCCTCCATTGTGAACAATCCAGCTTTTTCAGCCATAAAGTTGTCATCGCATGCATTGTTTTGCAGTATCTTATTGTACGATTCTGCTTTTTGCATTTCTTGATGGTACTATGTTTCTTTTGCAACAAGGTAAAATATTAAAGCAGATAGGACAAAAGTGAAGAACAAATATTCTATTGAAATAAATATCAATAATTTGAAATAAATTCAAGAGATTTGGATAGCATTTATTTATTCCAAAGATGGAGCTCGTATACTTTAAAAAACTCCGTCTACTTAGTTATATGTGAGACTAAGTCTGTTTCAACAGATTATTTTGTTCGTCCGATGATGTGGCATATCCTCTTGTCTATCAAGTCTTTGGACTGGCTATTCCTCAATGAGTTACAAAAATCTCCGTCTAGTGACGTGGCAGTTAGAGCTCGTCTACTAGATTACTTTATTTTTCAGTTCATTTACTTCTACTAATTACTTCCGTTTGCTTACGTGGCAAGATGGACGCGCTTATTATCAAGTCTTTGGACTTGCTGTATCTAATAAGTTGTTTTGATTTCCGCCTAGTAAGCATTTTGAGCCTCGTCTACTTAAGAAAACCAGTCTACTCAAATAAATAAATAAGTAACTTTACCAAAAATATTGAGCAGCCCGTCTACAAGGGTGGACACGTATTTTTCAATGAAAACTTAGCCTTTGTTTCTTTTACTTATATTTAAATATTCCTGCATAACTGAAAGCACATGTTAGATCTCAACTAACACTTTGCCAAGCAAATTTAATCCTTTTGTTAGCATCAAAACTTGGAGATTATTTAATCCAAAACCACTTTGGTTCCAACAACTGTCACGTGACATCCATTAACTACTTATGTGTCTAATAGAAGGTCATGCAGTAATCCCAAGTAGCATCCAATAACGTTTGTAGTGTCATGTTAGCATGTGATTTCCCTAAAATTTTCCTTGAGCCCTAAAAGGAATTCTATTTATCTGTCTTTGTAACACCCCCTTGGCATTACATGTATAACTCGTTGTAGAAATATAAAACTAAAATAAAAGCTGGTTACTTTGGGAAAATAAAAATTTCTAATCATTTAGCTTTACTTGAAAATGGTAATGATTTTTTTTTCTTTTTCGATATAGACAAATGTGACACACACACATACACACACACACACACACACACACACACACACACACACACACACACACACACATATATATATGCATCATCATAACTTTTACATCAGGACCTTTATACATACAGGTCGTTTACCAGAGTAAAAACATAAGTAAAATAAAAACATGACTATACTGTAGCGATAAATCTGGAACCAGGACTCAAAAAGAATGGCTTTCTCAGTAGCCGAGTAGTCTCTTACTTTCCATGCAAGGTTCCCAATGCCTACACATGCATATTAAACATTAAATCAAGGTCTTAAACATAGCCATCAAGCATATAAACAATGTCGTAAAACACGGATGTTACATTACTACCACCTTAAATGAAATTTCATCTCCAGAATTTACGTACCTTAGAAAAGATGTGGATAATGCTGCTGCATATCTGCCTCACGCTCCCAAGTAGCATCGCCCGTAGTCTCATCCCAAATAACCTTGACCAAAGGAATCAGTCTACCGCGAATCTCCTAAATCCTTCTATCTGCGATCCTAACCGGTAAAGCCTAATACTCTAGATTCTATCGGAGTTGTATGGACTCATTCTCAACTTTATCCCCTAAGCACAATGCAATTGGCTCCAAAAGCTAGATGTGAATCTAGGGTCTCGATCAGAGGCAATGCTCGATGGTCCACCATCTAACCTAACAACTTCCTTGATATAAATCTAAGTCAACTTCTCTAAACTATAATGTAACACCCCGATTTTTACGGTTTTTCAATATCGGTAAAATATATCGGTTTATATTATTTTTATTGGAATAATAATTATTTGGACTTTTATTTTTTTTATTTTGTGATGCTTAATCTTGAGTAATTTTATTTACTCTTTTAAATTTATTTTATTGGGTGTGTTAGCACTGCCTTATTTCGGTGTATGCATGTTTACTAGACAATAATTTATGTTATTGTCACTATTAGCATTTGTTTATAAAAATATTTCAAATAACATGGTTGAAAGAAATTATTTTCATATTTTAATCTACGTAATTTTAGAGTTAAAAATAAGCTGGTTTGGAATTAATCGGAGATTAATTTTGGACCGACGATTTTCTTAGTAGATCAATTTAACTATCAATCTTTACTCTAATTTAAATTTGAAAGTATATGTTTATCACTCATTATTTTTAGATCTAATGAGTAATATTATTTCTTTTTTCTAGACTCAATCTCAACCACTTATTTTACCTATTACTAACTAAAAGAAATGAAATTCCACCTTATTTCTCCCTCTCTCACTCGACGTTTCTTCCCCTCACTCTCTTCTTTCTTTCTTTTTTCTTTTCTTCTTCTTCCTTCTTTTTCTCTCCCTCTTCACTTCATCTTCCTCCACCTTCGTCAACCACCCTCCACTGCCCCCGGGCGCGCCGCCGCCCCTGAGGTCAGCGTCTGACCGCCGCTCGACATGGGGGAGAAGCCAGCACCTCGTCTAGCCGCCCCAGCTCGTCGCTCCGCCTCTCCCCGCCGCTGCGACGTCGAGCGAACGAAGCTCCATCACGGTAAGTTCGATCAGCCGCCTTCTATGGTGGTTTACCACCTTCCCTTGTCAGCTTATACAACTTCTTCCTCAAAAGCTTGTCTTCATATTCTTGGGATCTGTTTTGCGGTGCTTCGCCGTGTCGTCGCCACATCGACCATTTCAATAGCCACCATGTCCTCCTTCCTTGTTATCTTGGGTGAGTACTCCACCATAACCTCCTAGTTGAAAATCTCCAATTTTATTTTGAAAACCCTAACCCTAGCTCTTTGATTTCATACCATGATTTGAAATTAAAGCTTGTGTTTGTGCAATTGGGACTGTCTATTGATGAATTCCAAGGCCAATTTCATATTCCTATGAGCAAATATCATTTTCCTCAATTTCACTCAAAAACCCCAACTTTTCATCTTTCTTAAATCATGAAATTGGTTCTGTTTTAGTACAATTAGGACTTGTAATTAATGATTTCTAAAGTTAATTTCATGATTTACAAATTAAATGAAAAGTTCCCCAATTTTAATGATGGACCCTTTTTAACCAATTTGATCTTATTCAGAAATCAATTCGATTTAGTTAAATTAATTATATAGTTTCTTTTGATTTTATGTTGATGTTGAACTGGATTGATAAAATTGTTTTGGTTGTTGAATGCATTTGGACGCTCTCCCTATGTTGATGGCTGTGTTATTTCTTACTTGGGAGAGCAACATGTGGTTTTTGGAGCTGTCACGATGTGTCTGCGTGTGATAGGAAATGTCAAAGGGTCTAGGAAATCATTGAGAGGGAAACAAATTGTTGTAGCATCAAGGAGAGGATCTTTTATGGTCTGCAAAGGTAAAGGGAGTTTACCTGAGGAGTTTTAGTAGTTACATACTTAATTGTTGTGTTTTTGAATGTATGTTGATTTTAATTATAGTAATGATGTTATTGATGATTGGAGTTTGATTTGAAGATGGAGTTTTAAATATTTTTATTGATTTGAGTTTGAATATATGTTGATTTTATTGCTTGACTGTGATTGGTTGAGGGCGTGACATTGGTCATTGCTTGTTAATTAAGATTAAGACATTAAAATACCTTAACTCAGAAAGATTGAAAAAGCGGTGTTGTGATTCTTTGGGAAAGTGAGAAGAAAACTATAAATAATGGAAGTTTGAAGATGAAACTAAGTTTAGGAAAAGAAATGAAAATAGAAAACATCAAAACTTATGGAAATGTTTAAAAGAATTTTTGAAAAGAAAAATCTTTTAGAACTAAGGATTTTCTTTTAGGTTTTACCAAAAGTTGTTCAAAAATGGAAACATTTAGAGAAAATTTTCTCTTTGATAAATCTATTTACAAGAGTTTTGTATTTGGTTCTAAGTTGAGAAAAAGATTTCAGTGGTTTCCTTAGTTTTCAGAAAATGGATTTCTAAAAGAAAACAGTTTTAGTGAAATAGTATTTCTAAGAACGAAAAGTATTTATGACACAAAAATTTAGAAACTCTTGAACTTTTTTTTTTGGATTTAGTTTTCACTGAACGAAAACCTCTGGAAATAAAGTGAAAAAGAAAGGACCTAGTGCTCCGGATTGATGGGCTAGAGTTCTTGTTTTGAGTTTTGTGGAAAAGAAAGGACCTAGTGCTCCGGATTGACGGGCTAGAGTTCTTGTTTTGAGTTTTGAGAAAGTAGAAAGGACCTAGTGTTCTGGATTGATGGGCTAGAGTTCCTATTCTAGTTTCGAGGAAAGATAGAACCTATAATTCTGAGACGTCGAACTAGTGTTTGCCAGAAGGAGATTGTGAATCATGGATTTTATTGATAAAATCCGATGTGAGTATTAAAGTTTAATTTAATACTTGATTAAAAGTAGTCGAGAGCGTAAGCCTTGACGAGGAACGAACGATGCGAAAAAGAAAATGAAAAACGAGAACACCTTGTTTTACATGTATAGTCTGGCTTATATGCCATTGTGGTAGATGTGCCATTGTGTATCGAGCTATAGTTTCACAAAGGGTGAACTGACAAACTGAATAGTTACAGACCAAAGACGACTTCTTTAGTTTTTGGGTCTTCAGGGACATTCGGGTTCAAACTCCACGAAATGCTTGGGGCTTTGCAACCCCTTTGTCGTGGAAATCGGCTACCCTGCTCGAAATCTACTCAATCATGAACTATTATGTATTATTTAGGTGAGATGCGATACCCCAGAACAATTTGGGATCAGACCTAAATTGAGAGGCCGACCCAAAACGCTTGAGACAATTGTGTTATGGGCATTATTGAGATCCTATCATGCTCGACGAAGGGAAGTTAGGATCTCCGGAGATAGTGGACCAGATAGTGAATATTGAAGTGACATGAAATGTTTTACAAAATGCATTTGATTGTCGAGAATGGATCCCTGTGTTTATAGTTATGATATATTGTATGTCATTGTGTGAGAGTCATGTATGTGTCTGGTATGATAAAACTCATATGTCGGTATCTCACCTTTGCATTATTTTTGTTTGGTTTCTTTTGTGGTATTTTGGGTTTGAGTGTACAGATGTTGCAGAGAAGTTCCCAACTTCACTCGGGGATATTAGTCCCAATCCTTGAAGATGTATGATGTTAGTTATAATGGTGAGAACCATGGGGTCTTCCCCAGGAATATCTTTTAGTGCAACCCCGCTTTAGTTTATCGAGTAAATTTTATTTGGAAAAAGTCATAGTTTTAGGTATTATGACTCTGAGAGTCTTTTATTGGATTACTGTTATGCGTATGTATGTTTATGACTCGGACAACGTCTATTGTGGATGGGATGAAAACATAAATATTTCAGCAGGTGTTGTTATTTTGGGATGTTGAAATTACAGAGGAGACTTTGTCGAAATTTTTGTAAAAGTTATAGATATGTACTTAAGTACTTATATATAAATCATTTTCCGAAAGCAAACCAACTATTATTTTATTTTAATATGTTATTATGAAATTAAGCTAGTCATGTAATGCCCAAGGGGGGTGTTACATATAACTCTCACCAATAGTTAAGAAGTAAGCACACTTCGTCAACCTATCGATGATAACCCAAATCGCATCATGCCTCTTCGGAGTCCGTGGCAATCCAACCACAAAATCCATAGCTATGCTATCCCACTTCCACTCTGGGATTTCTAAGGACAGTTGCAAACCAACAGGCTTTTGATGCTCAATCTTAGCCTTCTGACAAAATAGACAAGATAAAACATATTCTGCCAGTTCCTTCTTCATCCTCAGCCACCAAAACATCTTCTTTAAATCCGAATACATATTCGTGGCTCTGGGTTGAAAACTCATCTTACTCTTATGCGTCTCTTCCAAAATCATCTTCCTAAGCTCTAAGTCCTCTAGCACTTATATCTTGTCTCTAAACCTCAACACGTCATCTGGCACTCTACTAAACTCTGAAATCTTACCCTCATCTATGTCTTTACTCACCTCTTGCAGATATTGATCCTGAACCTGTTTATCCTTAATATCTCTCAGAAATTCACTACTAATAGTGATCATACCTAAGCATATTCTATCCTTAACCAACTCCATACCTAAGTTCAAATCTCTAAATTTCTCAATCAATTCCATCTCTTTTACCATCATCATGGACACATGTAAAGATTTCCTACTTAAATCATCCGCTACAACATTTGCCTTCCCAGGATGGTATTGAAGATCACAATCATAATCCTTGATAAACTCCATCCATCTACGCTGTCTCATATTCAGCTCTTTCTGATCAAATAGATACTTCAAGCTCTTATGATCGCTGTACACATTGAACTTGGCTCCAAACAATTAGTGTCGCCATATCTTGAGTGTGAACACTATAGCTGCCAACTCAAATCATGGGTCGATAGTTCTTCTCATGAATTCTCAATCGTTCGGGAAGCATAAATACAACTCTTCCCTCTTGCATCAACACACAGTCCAACCCTTGATATGATGCATCACAATACACGCCAAACAGTCCTAAAGGATATGGTAAAGTTCTGACTTTGGTGATGTGGTCCACTTTTCCTTCAACTTTAGAAAACTTTCGTCTCATTTCTCTGTCAAAACAAACGTTGTACCTTTTTCTCGTTAGCTGCGTTATAGGCAACACAATCTTCGAGAAACCCTCGATGAAACTCCGATAATATCCAGCCAATCCCAAGAAACTCCTCACTTCACTAACCGACTTAGGTCGTTTCCCACCTAAGAACTACTTCCACTTTAGCAGATCTACTGCTATTCCTTCCTTATTAATCACATGACCTAAGAACTGAACCTCCTCCAACCAAAACTCGCACTTAGAAAACTTGGCATACAACTGTCTATACTTCAACACCTGCGGCACTATTCTCAGATAGTCCTCATGCTCTTATTCTCATCTATAAACACCACCACAAACTTATTGAGGGACGATCTAAAGATATTGTGCATATAATCCATAAACACTGTTGTAGCATTAGTCACACCAAAAGGCAAAACTAAATACTGGTAACGTCCGTACCTCATTCTGAAAGCTGTCTTGGGTATATCCTCCTTCTTCACTCTAATCTGATGATACCTGGACCTCAGATCAATCTTGGAAAATACCAAAGTTCCCTTTAATTGATCCATCAGATCATCTATCCTAGGCAACGAATACTGATTCTTGATCGTTACCTTGTTTAATTTTCTATAATCAGTACATAACCTAGCACTTCCATCCTTCTTCTTTACAAACAACATCGGAGCTCCCCACGATGAAACACTAGATCTGATAAACTCTTTCTTCAACATATGATCCATTTGTTTCTTTTACTCAGCTAACTCTACGGGTGACATCCGATAGGGTGCTATAGATATAGGTCTTATCCCCGGTATGAGATCTATGGTGAACTCCACTTCCCTATCTCGGTGGCAAACCTGAACATCGGGAGGAAAAACTCAGGAAATTCTCTCATGATAGGCATAGAATCTATACCTGAGTCTCCTTAGCTTCCACCGAACAAAGCATCACATATAGCCGTGAATCATCACTCCTCATAGGTGCTCCTTCATTGGCGGATACTATGCTAGAAGGCTCAAGAAATGTCAACGTCTTGCTAGAACAATCTAACACTACATGGTTAGCCGAAAGCCAATCTATGCCAAGGATAACATCTATCTCGCTTCATATGCAAAAGGACAAGATCCACAAGGAATGTCCTATTCTCAACAACTATAGGACATCGTAAAACAAAACGTATATGGTAGTCAAGGAATCATTGGTCGGGTTGATACTCTAAGGGTATAAGGTAACCGAGAAACAGTAAATCGTAAACCATCCACACACTCATGAAAAATAAATGAATGTGTAGCATCTCAGTCAAACAACACACACGAGAGTCTACTAGATATCAAGCACATACCCTGGATAAGATCTGCATATTGAGAGGATTTAGCTTCCCTCACGGTAAACACTCTCCCTATGGCCCGAGGTCTAGCCATCCGCTGTCCTTCTGTTGGAACTCCTCTCCCAGCTCCACCTCTCTGAATACTAGCTCCTCTACCATCGCCACGGCACGCTGCATAGCCAGTTGTCTACAATCACGAGCCATGTGACCTGGTTTACCAAAGATATAACAAATAGGTCTCTCTCTGTAATCTCTCACATAATGCGGTCACCTGCATCTGATACAAACGATACCTCTCTGTTTCTGGCCTGCTCCGCTAACTGGTACTGAAGAAACTGGTAATGGTGCAGATGTCTGAACAGTCTGTACAAGTCTAGTATATGGTACCTGCCTCCCCTGGGAACCACTTCCTCCTCTCCTCTGACTCTGAGTACCTTATCTACTAGGGCCTCCACTCATCTGATGCCTCGCTCGCAGATCCGCCTCGATCTATACCTCTATGGCATCGCATCTCTCAACCAACTTTGGAAAACTCGGAATATCAAGCGGCACTATAGCTTCTCAGTAACTCATGTCGCGATCCTCTTCAAATCGTCTGCAATGCCAATCCTCATCTGGGATCCTCTGATAAAACTCTGAAAACTGAATTAGAGCCTCAAACTGTGCTGCTTAATCTTCGACAGACATGATACCCTGCCGAAGACTCATAAACTCTCTCTCCTTCTTACGTCGAACCAAACGCGGAAGGTATTTATCCAGGAAGCACTCTCGGAATAACTGCCAACTAATCAATCTGCCCTCTACCTCCAATAATCTCCTCTTCCCTCTCCACCAGGCCTCTTCTTCACCAGTCGACATGAATGCTGCATAAGTCACTCTCTTATCCTCTCTACATTGCATAGTATCAAAAATATTCTCTAGCTCCTGTATCCACCACTCCGCCCTCTCAGGATCGTAGTCACCTTGAAATTGTAGTGGCTTCCCTTTCAGAAAGGTAGCCATCCCCACATCCTCAGCCTCTGTAGCTCTCCTCTGGTTCTGCTGCTCCTGTTGCTCCCTAGTCATGTGCATCATCTTAGATGACTCCCCTCCACCACCTACTCCTCCTCCGGTGTGAGAAGTCTCTCCGTTGCCACCTCGAGCCATGATCCTATAAAGAAATCATTAGCTCCCACTTATATGACATATAATACTACTTAAAACTAGTATATAAATACTATAAGCTATACAAATGTTAATTATCACCTCCGGACTCACTACCCAACTTCTAAGAATAGTCTTCATCCGATGTGGATTAAACTAAAATGGTCAGTGCACCCTAACCTCACAGTCTGAACAGAATCAAACTACTCTGATACCACCAAATGAGACGCCCCGATGTCCCATTAAAGAAAAACCTAATTAACTAACCTTAATCGTGATATTAACGTTATACGAATATACAGAAAATCATAAATAAATAAACTTTAAATATAAATAACAAAATATAGACATATATAAATACAAACATACTATGCTGATACATTGTAAAGTGGTACCCCACAAGATGGTCCCATAATATGCATACTAATACAAACCGACAAAAGCAACATAAGATAAAACGTCTCAAGACGACGACTGGGCCGTAGACTCTAAACTTAACTACTAGGTCCACGCTCGTCCTCCAAAGATCTCGGTTCAAAAGGGGTTCCGCCAAGCTCCTCCATAGTCAAGCTTCTCCGCAGGTCTTCTCATAAGGATAAAATAAAACATATACATAAAGAAATAGGGAGATAAGAAACATGCTATCATCATAAGTGGAAAAGGTTACATAACATATACATAGTAATAGTGACATGGACATGCATCACAAAATCAACACATAAATAACATTCATCATCGAAATATATTATCGCCCTCTACCCTTCATGCTCATGCAACCGATCCTGTATGCTGACAAAGCCAACACCTAATCCTGTCACACATTCCTCAATTAATTATAGATATAAGTTAATCGTCCAACCAAAGTGTCCACATATATTTGCATTAGTGCACACCCCCATTCCCGTTAGGGTGTTCATTCAATGAATGAGACACACCGCCATTCCCGTTAGGACGCTTATTCAAAGAATGACACTATTCCCCCATTCCCGTTAGGGAATAGCTGCACAATACAAAGTATCCCCATTCCCGTTAGGATACGGGATGGCTCATCTAGAACTATAAGGGTATCATGGTAGTTTTCCCCCATTCTAGTTAGGGAACTCGACCCGTGACATCTGGTATCCGTAAGTGGATACTCTGAATTCGTGTGTTCCACTCACATAGCTATGATCAAAAGCATGCATCTATATGGGTCTCGCCGACGTATATCGAATCATACCCTAGTATCTTAACCTCTCATCACTATCTCCTAAATATCTCAAATAATATCACATCATCAAAATATTAATTAATTAGGTTAGGCACGTCTAAATTATATATCATACACTCCTTAACATGCATCGCTCCATAATATACTATATCACGACTTAGGAAACAACTAAGCATGTTATAGCAGATAAAACATATTATCATCAAATACATGTTATCAACCATAATCATAATAAAATAATAAAATAATAATAAAATATTCAAATAAACATAATTAGTCATAAATGGCATGTTAATCCAAACAGCACACAACAAACGGCTCAAATATGATAAAATCAAACAACCTTAAGTATCCTAAATAAACCTACAATTTCCATATAATCATTGGTACCACTAAGTAGTCACCAAAGTGATATTGATATTGTCAATTATTCGACCACTAGTAGGGTTTAGGTCGCCCTACACCATTAATGTAAAATATTCTACTTAGCCATTTCCGATGATAGGAGGCTTCTTTCTCCCACCGGAGGTGTCGTAGGCTAGCTTATGAGCAACGAACGAGCCCTCTCTAAAACTCCTCAAATCTGCCACATGAGGTTCTCCTACCTCCGGGGCTGCAAAAATTCACCCGAACACATCATTGTGAAGCACACGTTATGTGTAACCCAAATTTGAAGACGAAATTGAAAATCGCTAATCGGATTGAAAGGTAGGATGATGAAATAGACGTCGTGAGGATCACAACGGTATAATCGGTTTCTTGATAGGACGAACGGATTGATCAAAAACTCCTCCTGAATTTTGTCTCTCTCTCACTTCTCTCTTCTTTCTTCTCTCTCTATATTTTCTTATTTCTCCATTCTTCTGCCAGCTTCCATGAAAATGTCCCATTTTAAATTTTTTTTGCACGTTGGGTGCTCAAAGCCCATGAGCCAGCATCATAGCTGGGGGCTGCACTCGCTTACTCCACAAGGTCCTGAGTGACACGTGTCATTGTTCAGCGACCAAGAACCAAAAGCTGGCTCGGGCCCTATATCGACCAACACTACTAGTTCATACACTTTATTGCATTCTGAGCTTGTTTTAAGTTCGATTGACCTGATATTTGAAACATAGATTCCTATATACCTAAGGAATAAGTCTAAGTCCTCACACATGCCTAATCTATTCCTCAAAAATAAATTTCCTATTGTGCACTCTGAAGCATTCTAAACGGTATAACGAAAACCGTAGAACATGTTCTCATTCGATTCAACGCTGATTAATCCGTGATTTTCCATGCAAGGTTCCCAATGCCTACACATGCATATTAGACATTAAAACAAGGTCTTAAACATAGCCATCAAGCATATAAACAATGCCGTAAAGCACGGATGTTACAAGATCATCATGAAGCGAACTTAACCCAATTTGAAAAATATCCTAGGTCCAGTTTAAAGAATTTATACCCAACATAATCAACCTAGTTAGAATACGTTATCAAGCAGAATGGTCCCGGGCACTCGTAGTTTCAACTATAAATTTGACAGAATAAATGACAACATCAAAGTCATACCATTGTCAATGAAGAGGACACAGCATTGTTTGATACTTAAAGTGGCACCAGTACAGGACAAATCTATTGGATGGAGCACTAGAATCACATGAGTATTATTGAAGTGATTTATGATGTCTCAAGTATATCCTTATTCTAAGGTACCATGCTTGCTACTTATGTGTTCATTTAAAAGAAATAGTTCAAAGATATTTTGCAGCAAAAATTGATCCAAAAGACCAAAATCCGGATTGCATAAACTATATTATGATGATTTGAAGGATAAAAATTTATGTTCCTCATTCTAGCATACGAAGGAATGCATGTTTTATGCTCTATAAGAAGTAATTCAAATTCATTTCTATGTTGTCATCGATATACGAAGGTAGCCACAATAAATAAAATTTCTAAATACACCGATAACAATGACACACATGATTTGGAAAGACAACTAATTTATTGTTTGAACATTGTTCTATGTTTTAAATTTTTGGTTTTTGTTAGAACAACTATGATCTTTTTTGATTTTAGGCCATATTATGTAGAAAATACTAATATTTTTTTAGCCCCTTGAATACTAAAATAAGGTACACCATCATAGATGATTTATTCATTTTTTCTATAAAGAAGACAATTGGGAAAAAATCATAACATAAAACAATATGTAGGGGGGTGTGTGTGTGTGTGTGTGTGTGTGTAAAGAGGATTGATTTTATTCATGAAACTTTCATTTGAACAAAAAACTAAATTTCACCTATCATTCCTTAACAAATCATCTGTTGGAGAGTGTTTGAGATTGCTTTGATTAAAATAACAAAAATAACAATTGGTAATGGATTATTTCAAACTCAGATTTCCCAAAACCGAGATTGTCTTAAGTTCTTATTACAAATAATTAATATCATAAACATCTGATTCTTAAACTCCATCTTAATTGTGGATGGTGAAAAATGACTACATTCCAAATTTGGTTATTTCTTTGTAAAATTTGGTTTCTACTGCGAACTTTAATATTTGGTTAATAGAATGTGATACGTCGACTATCATGGCAAGAGTTCACCAATGTCATGAACAAGATTAGTGACAACTTGCGCTAACTGTCATTGCCAAATACCACGAAGATCTGCTTACACAAATGGAGGATGTAACTTAGTACTGTCCCGGTCAATCATTTGCATATGAAGATAATGGCCTTGGAGCATAATTACTTTCAGTGCGGGTCCACCGGATGGTACAAGAACATTAGATGAAACTCCTGCTGATCAAAAAAGAAGTACTTGCCGTAAAGACTATGGCAAGTTCTTGAATGCGCCAACTCTTTTGGGGATTTAATATTGTTGTTAGGTATTGGAAAACTTTGTTGATAACAACGAGGTGATTAGTAAGACCATATTTATAGTCAGCTCCAACATTTCCGCTAGGAATTTTTTTAACCAAGGTATTGAAATGAAACCAATATTCAACTACTTTAAATAGTAAACACTAATATTTTGTGCATTCAAATTTAACTTGTTCTTGTTCTTGTGTTAAGAATTTTTACTTATTTAATGTTTTGTAGAGAATGTTAGAGCCTAAGTTTTTAATTGGTGGTAGGTGGAAAAGATAGGCGTAGGGTTTTTCTCCGCCTGAACTTTTAGGGTTTTGCATGAGTTACGTCATGGTGGGCCCCAATGGCAAGCCATTTATTCCTAGAATCTTTGACTCCCCCTCGTCTCCCTTCTTCTTCTCCATTTTGTCCCCCCTTCTTCTTCCGTCCCAGTCCTTTCTTCACAGCCTTTAGGTGTGGATGGGGCCCACAGAAAAATCGTTCGTGCAAGGGGCAAAGAAATACTATAAGATACCTAAGGAGCCCCAGTAGGTCCCTAGAAGTATTTAGAGTATAAGGAGTGGTGATTCAATCCCGGAGAGTGATGAGGTATCTAGTCAGACTAGAATCTCAGAAGTAGCTTTTGCATGGGAGAATTCCCCTTTCAAAGGTGATGCCCTGAATAGATTTGAACAGTTGTATCGATGGTGATATCCTCAAGAAGCAATTCGGATTGGGAGAGGATTTTCACACCCGAGTTTTCCTTCTCCTCCATGGGGGATGATGAGAGAAGAGTGTTGGTTCAGTGCTCTGGAATCTCGATCCAGAGTGATGAGATTGTTAGTGGTTACCTGATTTCAACCCTTCTTTGGTTAAGCAATCTAGGTTGCAATGTTGGATTAGGAATCTTTGATCTCCCGCTTTAGTATTAGCGACAAAAATTCTTTCTCAATAGCAAGAGGGATTGCCTCTCTGTTGGATCTCTCCGGATGATACTAAAAAAATAGAACTTGGGCCACTTTGAAAGAATTCCGTGGATATTGATCTACTCGGCCAACTACAGACACCACGCTGGAAAGGAAGGACCCATGCCTTTCAGTGTGGGTGGAATATGAATACCTTCCCGCCTTTTTTGTTCTTCTGCAGATTGCTGGGCATTACCCTTTGTCGAACGCAAAAAGAATCCTAGTTAACCATGGAAACCAAAGGCAACCAAAATTCCGGCTTGGGAAATGTAAGGAAACCATAAAAGGGATTGCTCAAATTTGTTGAAAAGGTTAAGGAAGTGCAAAGAGGTTAGGGAAGCTCATAATGACAATGGTGAGGCGTATTCGGTCTTTGGTAGGATTATCATTCGTTGATAAGTGCTCGAGTCTTAACTTATTGACAAAGGAAAAATTGTTTCCTAGATATTTTTGCGAGCGAGGAAATCCGCCTGACGGCCGCGGTGGCGCATCGCACAGGCCATGTCCTTACGTGATTCAGATTATGATGGATGAGCTTGAAAAGGAAAACATTGCATATGTTCAGCATGAGGATGACTATTGAGTTCTGAAGAAACAATTTTTGATGAATCAAGTCCATATATAAAGCTATCAGACAAGAACATTAAGGATTATGTCTCGGTCTCAACTTGAACATAAATTCTTCATAATCCCCAATAACATGGCTACTCTTGTCTCTCTACCCAGGATCGGTGAAAGATTACATAGCTCCTATGAGATTTCCCAGTGTTGGAGGACGAGTATGTTCCTTTCGGGGTTGTTCAACAAGACATGAAATTAGTATCCAAATTCGGGTTGTCGGGAAGATGGATTAGGAAGTTTGAACTAAATGGAAAAGAGGAATCAGTAATTTACTCCCTGTGAGGTCTAAATCATAGAAGAAGAAAATGAGACTGCAGAGGAATGTTCGTAATAAGACTCACAATACCCGTGCAAAGCGGTGGATCCAAAAACATTACCCGATGAAAGTCTCCTATTGAAATGCTAGAGGCCAGTGTAATGAAGAAACTAGGCTTGTTTTAAAGAAAATGTATTCTTCATAAACTAGATTGGTTCGATTCTTGAGCCTTGGATCAGTTTGGTTCCAATCACTTGTCTTTGAAATGGCCTAGGTCCAGGCTTCTGTTTTGTTTAATGATAAAGCCGAATTCTAACATTTGCGTGTCACTGCAAGAATGAAAGGTCTCAATATAGTCTCTCCGCCCACCAGAATGCTACTTCCTCTTTGGAGCCGAGTACTAAAGTTACTTTTTGACCATATACTTTACTGCCACTTTTGCTAAAAGCACTTTGATAAGACCTCAAAGCTTTGTCCATATCTCAAAGGGCCCTTGGACTTACTTTGAGACTTCCAATCCCGTGGTAAATGCTATCCGAGTAGTGAGGGGTGGAAAGCCTCCTCTAAGACAACCCTGGGTTGAGTGAATTTGGTTCTGGATAGAGTGAACCATTTGGTCCATATTGATACAAAGCTCCAATTTACCAGTCTAATGGGAGGATTAGCGGATAAGATGAACGAGATTCGACGGGCTTTAAAGCAAAGAAGCGATTTTAATTTCGGGGATAAGATTTTTGGTTGCACTCTCCCTAGACATAAATTATTTCAGCCTTCTACGTCGCGCGAAGAGGATAGTCCTTAAGCCTTCACGCTTCGGAAGTCTTTAAAATGTGGGTGAGCATAGTGGCTGGCGAAAGTGGTAAGCGGGCTGGTCAACATTGCTAGTTGCCCCATGTATATTCTTAGCGTAAGGTGGAAATGGTTAAAAAGCGAATCTCAAAGTGTGGAATAAAGTGATTGGGGATGTTAAACTTAGGGTGAGCTTCTCATCTATGTGATTTAATGTCATCCACGGGAGATTTGCTTCGATGGTTACTCGGATGACCTAAAGGCTAAAGAGACTTCAGCCTTCGCTTTATAAAAGCCTTAGATGTTGAGGTGATACTTTAAAGGCAAAGACTAACCTGAGTGGTTCTCACATGGTGACATTAGCAAATACTTCTTTTTTCCAAATAGTTAAGGTTAGCAATCAACTCAGGCATATGACCCTCAAGTCGAGATGCTATTCCATGCTCCCAATTCAGAGTATAGAGCAACATGCAGTACAGTATTATACCAATTTATATGCTTCGAGGAGAATCGGTAGCACTGAGAATGATTTAGTGCAACAAGTTATTCTAATATAGTGACAGTAGGATAATGTAGCATCCCGTTTTCTACAGAGGAAGTCAAGCTAGCATTTTGCTATGAATGGTGACTGACTCTCAGTAGGATGGCTTTGGAGAGATGCTTAACAGCGTCTTGGGAAATAGTGGGAGAAGATATGTTTAGCTAAATCGCCCCAGTTCTTGAGCATGTTGGATCCTCCCTGGTTTAAACTCCAATATAGTAGTGTTAATCCTAAATTCTCCGCAGACGCAGAAAAGATAGAAGGCTACGGAGCCCGATAAGCGTTTTGCTAGCTTCCCGATTCAAAGTCATCACTAAGGTGCTGACTGATAGGCTTGCTAAGGTTATCCCAAGATCATCTCTAATTAGGCAAACAAGTTTCATCCATGGTAGGAGAAAATCTCGAATGCATCCTTACAACTTGAGAGGCCATTAATATCTTTGGATAGTAAGTCTTTTGGAGGCAATGTGGCTATGAAGTTTGATATAAAAAGGCCTTTGATACCGCTTGATTGGAAGTTTTGCGGGAAGGTCCTCCTTGCTTTTGGTTTAATCCTCTTTGTTTTGTAGTTGGGTAAGTACCATATTCAAATCGTTAAATTTGTCTTTTACGAGTGAATGGCCACTCTGTTGAGTTATATCTCTTTATGCTTGAGAGGTGTGAGCAGGGGATCCTCATCCCTCTATTATTTTACTGAGAGGATGTATTGAGTAGAGCAATCTCCTTTTGATAGATTCCAATGCAATGCAGC